>CAUYON010177026.1:0-31476 GCA_963573935.1 Arctocebus calabarensis
TTATATAGTGATCAAGAAAATGCCATGAAGGCTATCTGTAAAAGTACGATGAAAACATTTCTGAATGTATATGAATCATGCCCTATGATTGCACCAATGTACAGAATTATGATTCAATAAAATTATAAAAAAAAAAAAAGACAGCGTCTTAGAAATATACACGTGCTACTAACAATCCAGCACTAACAAATGTTGCTGCTTTGTCACAGTTTGTGCTGGTGAAGAAACATCATCTTCCTTTGTGATTCTTACCCAACATTTCACGGATCGTGAAGGCTCTGCATACTTGTAAAATCCCCTTCAGCCTTTTAAGATTTAGTTTCTCTGTCTAAATACCAGAGAAGTTTATTATGGTTTTATTTAATAAGATGGTAAATTAATCATTTGTTGAAGCTGTATCTCATAATATCACCTAAAAATGATATTAGAACATGACATTCTAAATTTAATACTGCCTGGGTGAGAGAGAGAGGGGGTGCCTGCAAAATATGCATATTTAAATTGGCAATTGACAATAAATGTGGAGGTTGCAGCTTGAGAAATGGGCTTGTGGAAAAAAATAAAGCAAGCCAGGCTGCTATGTGAGAATAATTACATTATGTAATTTGCATGCAAATATATTTAAACCAAAGAAATAATTCTAAATTATTCATAGCATAAAGTTGACTTTGTATTGCCATTTTTCCCTACATAAAATATATGCTATAAATCATGCTTTTAATATAGAAGAGAATAGCTGAGGTGAAAACACAGTTTTCTCCCAGATGTACAAAATGCAATTGAATATTCCACGTTGGGAGAAGTAATTCTCAATTACAGCATATTGGAATTACTTGATAATCCATTATATGTAAGTAGTTTAAGCAAAATGTGCCTCTTTACAACAAATTAACTTTTCTTCAAAGGATGTATTTCTACTCTTTGTGTAAGGTAATAACTATTTATTTATAAACTATAAAACATATAGCACTGTTATGCCTACAGCGCTCAGAAATTACTAGGCTATATATTCATTAAAGAGAAGTAATTACTTTCTAGATATCTTGCCTACAATCTTTTATTGACCTCATAATGCAATTACTATGCTTAATAGATTGATGCAGCTGTTTATGCAATTCTTTTTACAACATGTGAGTTTGCTACAAGTTCAATAATAATTCAGACAGGCACACCCACTTAATAAGCTTGACAGGAAGAACACAGAGCCTGTCCTACATAGGAAAGTATCAGTTGATAGCCCCAAGGATATGAAAAAGAAGGGCAAAAATGATAAACTGTCTTTATCGTAATTGATATGTAATTGTTATTGCTCACATTTGGGCTTGTTGGAAAATAACATCTTTTGAGGGTAGTCAATAAAATTATTTAAATTCTGATGGAGAGTATACATTCAGAGTTTGAATTCATTTTCTTCAAAATGCCACAAAAATATTCATAGATCACTGTGGGCATGAAAATGCGGGAGCAGTTATAGCCATGATAAAGCAACAATACTTTCTCCCTCTTGAGGGGATAATTTTTATTTGTGGGCTCTATATTGTGTCACTAGTTTTTTTTTATTCAGTACTTTTCTTAAAAGAAAAAGAAGATATCGATATGAAATGAAAGTGTGAATTTAAACTTCACTGACAGAGCAAGTGAGATTGAAGATGAAGTTGATTATGTCATTTTAAATTATAGGACTTAGGGAATGGTGACTGCTTTTTATTAACATAGCAAATTGCCAGATTTATTAAAAATGACAACCATTTGAGCACCTATTTGAGTGTCTACAAATGTGGACATTGTATAAGCACCTCAGGATGAAAAGTTACAAGGAAATACTTACAATTCACTTAAAATTTAAATTATATATAAATCCTCATTTTATTATATACTGCATCAAAATCAACTATTTGTTCAGAAATATTCCATATGCTATAGTTTTAGTTTATTTTTGCTTATTATTTTAGTCAAGATGAAGAATACATTCCAAGACAGGAAAACGTACAGGTCTGATACATAACCTTCTTTAATTATAAATTACCTTTATTTTCAGGAATTCTTCTTAAAGAAGACAAAAAGGTAGGTAACCATCTTGTTTTAGATTTCCTGGTTAACAGAAGACAAACAATTTAAGTAACATTTAAAAAATACATATGTATCACGATGATGGAGTGATTAAATCTAGAACTTTGGTATTCACCCCCTTTAAAATTGGACTAGAGCTTTGGCTGGGAAAATATTAACCAGAGTCCTCTGCTTAGGATTAGTATCATATGGTAGTATCATTTTTTATTAACATAATACAAATATCCTGTTCAGTGCTACCACTTTCATTGCTTGCGGCTTCAGAATCAAAATGTCACAGCAAATTTTACTTTCACTAATAGATTGAGACTTGTACGTTACATTAGTAAAAGCAAACAGTAGTGTGATATCACCCAAAAATGGCAAAAGCAGGCACGTACACCAACACACCAAATTATGGTTTCGTTCTCCTCCAAACAGTAACAAAGGGTGAGAGGTTTGGGTGGATAGTTTGAGTTTATTATGTTTGTCGAGAAAAGTTCGCCTCTCTGTAACTTCTCTATATGCATTGTCAAAATATCACATTATACAATTCACTGGAAGTGAACTTATTGCTAAATACCCATTAGGTTCCCCAGAGATGCCTTACATTAATTGTTTAGTGAAAGCACCCTTAGGCTATCACCAGGGAAGCACATTAAATGCATAAAAAGAGAAGTTGACAGAGATCCCTTAGAACAAGATGCATCTACCAACCTCCAGACTTCTCCAGGAAGAATCTGTGAGGCAGTGTCAAAGATGGTTATTTGGGGGTGGGGGGTAGTCTTTCTTTTTTTTTTTCCTGTTGGCACAAACATGTGATTTGTATAGGAGAAAGACACGATAATACTAGAAAATGATTACAAAAAGACTGTAACTGTGAGCAGAATTAGCTTTTATGCCTCGGTTCTGAGGCATCAATGTACTTTACAGACAGGAAAAGAATTTCAAACATAAAAACAAAGGGTGTTATCCACCTAATGATACTATAAAAGAAGAATGATGCTCAACTCTGAGTGTGTGTGTGTGTGTGTGTGTGTGTGGTGTGTCGGGGGTGAGGGAGGGCAAGCTTTAAAGTAAAATGAGAAGAAAGTTACTGGTAGCAAAGTTTTAGGCTGATGGCCAGATAGGCTGATACAGGGAAAAAAGGCAAGTCACAAAATGAATGACAGAGAACTCTGGCAAAATATGTTTTCATGTCTGTCTACCACATTGCTTCTGAAAACGTTCCCGTTCTGAATATAGCACAGATTTTTATCACTCCCTTGTTTAATTACAATTGCTGGTGAAACTATTGTACATCTATTATGCACTATTATGTTTGTTTATTTCACATTATTTTGTTTAGAATGTTTCTAAAAAGGAAATGTAAAAAAGCAAACAAAATATGTGCTTGTTGCCATAAATCCCCCCACCTCCTTTATCTGTATGCATTACTACAAAAAGTCCACTAGAGGGGGCACTAGTAAAACAAGAAGCGAGATTTTTAACTTTTATTCTTTTCTTTTAGAGGTGAAAATGACTCACCTTTCTCCTCCTCTTATACCTGGAGTGGGATATTTTGAGGAAGTTAAAGGAAAGCAGTGAAAATTTCATAAGATTAGATGCTTCTTCCTTAGGTCTTTAAAGTACATCTATTACACATTAGTCTTTTTAAAATTTTAATGTTAATATGCTACAGTTTAATAACAGACAAAAGAGCAAAAATTCCTGGTTAGAGAGTTTATATATGTCAGTACCACGACAGCTGAAAACTGACTTCTTAAAAACAGATGTTGACCCATGTGACCTTTCTGTAGTGAATCTATTCATTACATGTTCAACAGAATGATGGGCATTATTCTTTAGTCATCAAATTGAACTTACCCGAGGCATAGGCATGGCCTTAGGTGTAATTAATTGTTTCTATCACAGAAAATAATATTTAAGACAATAGAAAAATGTGTTATCTGTTTGCAATTAATGTTCCTTAAATACCAAGCATTTAACGATTGGTTTGAAGCTGTATTTTATTACTATTATTTCTCTTATTAGGTTACATTCATTGTGAAAAATCCTTAGTGAAATTCTTTAGTTAGCAATCATCAGTGCTTTCACTAAACAAGACAGAGCTACTACCTGGTGTGAGAAGGCACAGTTCACAACTGAGGGCACATCCCTATGTATTGGTCCACGTGAACTTTGGCATCAGCCAGGCAAGGGCCTGTCCAGGAAGAGCTCAAACCTGTCTCACTCCCTAAACTTCCACACTTCCTAATTTATAACACTGACAAAAAGTTTGTCAAATGTTTTAAAATGTCACATTGCATCTGAGGAAACAAAATCATCTGTCCTAAATCTTTACATAATTCCTAGCAGAAAATGTGTGCTCAAGAAATGATAGCAAAAATTATTACTAATCAAACGTTTTATTTCTCACCCTCTGGAACATACAGTTTAGCTACATTTTTATGTTATGCTACCTTTCTGAGTATGTCTATCCAATCTTTTTTTTTTTTTTTTTACTCTACCTAACATAGCTTTGGGAAAGAGACTGCTCCTTACCTAAACATCTTCTCTGCCATAATGCACTAAAATGTTGTGGGTTGGTATTTCTTACTCCTTACTTTTGGTAGACTGCCAGTATTTCTTACAAATGTCAAAAGAATGTTTTAGAAAATTAATGTCTAAGTTCCCTAGCCAGCTGAATTTCACTGTCACTTAAAAATAGCTCTGAGGAGAATCACCATCGTGTTACATATCAGAGTCATTAGAACATTCAATCTGGAATTTGTTACTAGAAATTATTTAGTACAAATGCCCCAAGCAAATACAACTTTGAGGTCTAGAAGGGTTAGGTGACTGTCCAAGGTCATGCAACTAGTTGGGCACTGAGCCATAACTGAAACTCATGTTTCTTTCCCCCTTTCCTCCAAACTTTGTAAAAGGTCAAATGATAGAATTGATCATTTTTTGTTTGATTTGGAAAATAGAAAAAAAGACTAGAAGGTGTTGAAATGACCTAGTCTTGAGGAACTTCTGCATAGCACTTCAGAGTTTATACAATTCATTTCCAAATATAACATTTAGTGGCGCACTGGCATGTGATGGAAATTGTTCTGTTCACTTACATGGCCAGGTAACCTTTCGCATATCTTTTCGCAACTTCCTCGTTCTGTTTTTATTAATCCTACTACTCCGTGGAGTAAGGGCTGATGCCCCTCTTATGCAAACCTGTCACCCAACTGCTTTGTAAAGCGAAAGGGTGCTCAGCTCACTGGGCTGAATTACGGTTTTTCTCCTCCTCTGTTTTGCTGTTTTCTGGCCTCAGGTTTGTAATGGACAGGAAGAGCTGTGATGGCGTTTGGTGCCTGGGGCAGTGCCACCAACATGGAGAGCTGTCAGGACATCTCCACTCCTTTGATCCTTTTCCTCCAGCCTAGAGCAGGGATGGGAAGCTGAAGGGGCAGAGATACCACTTTGATCTCTAAATCTCTGTGGCCAACCGCTTTTCTCTATCTCTATCTCACAACATACCTACTGGTTCCCTTGGGACTGGTTTGAGGAATTATAGAATTTCAGCATAAGAAGAAAACTGTAGAGACTTCATCATGTTCAACAGCCTTATTTTATAGATTCACAACAATTAAAATGACTAGCTCAGGGCCACTCACTACCATATGTATGTACTTGCTAAACATAGATAGTTTTTAAAAAAAATTCTACTGTATTCCAATTCTACTGTACAACCAGCTCATGGAAGAGATCGGAATAAAACCTAGTTTTCATTAGTCAGAGTCCAGCATTTTCTCCTATCTACCAAGCTGCCCATAAAATTATTGACCATGTTGTTGCCAATATTAAACCAATAATTCAATCTGGAATCTTATAACTTAATTTTTTTTGCAATTTTTAAAGTAGGCTGAAATGTGCAGTTTCATAGAGCAGTTCTTTAATGCTCAGGTGAAATACCTGATTAACAGTCATAGAACTTGTTCAAAGAAATTCTAATTTATTTGGAGGTCTATGATTTGTTTCCGACTAACAGAAGTGCTTTTTCAATATTATAAATTCGTCATAAAATCATTTTCCTAAGGTATATTTTACTCCTATTTCCCTTCCTTTTAATCTTGTTATAGTTATTTTACATTTTTGTTAATTAGTAGAGATTATATTATTTCACAAATAATGTGTGTTCAATTTTTTGAGCCTAATAAAAATAGCCAGCCCTACACAACTACAACGGCCACGCAGCCTGTACATGATGCAATTTTAGTAGCACTTCCAGATACCTGCCCTGTCCAATTAGTCCCCAGCCAGTTTATCTGGGGGAGTTTCCATTGTTTCACAATTCCTTAGCTGAGTAGGACATGGAGACAGGTTAGGGATAATCTAATTGTTAGATAATGCATTTAAAAATATTTAGTTATCCAATTACATGACTAGGACGCTTTGTCACAGGACATTGAAAGATTGGTTGGAATAGTACATTTGATAGAGGAAAAGGGGTACGAGGTTGAAAATAATACCTAAGGACAAGTAGAATATTGCACTGGGGCCAGCCAGGGGGCATTGGAAGAATAGTAGGCACCAGGGGATGGAAGAAATGTGTGCGTCAAAAGGGATTAGGAAGACAGTAAGATGGAGAAGTGGAGGGCCATAGATTAAAACGAACAAAACAAACATTGGCCCACATTGCCTTTCCCCTTCTTTAGCCATTTCTAGTGCCTACTATGCATAAGACATTATACTCATCCTTTAAAATAGTGGTGAGTTTCTATTTTCATTCAATCTCCTACTATAACAAGTAAGTTGGCTGCAAAATAGAACATCCGAAAAGTAGGTGTATATTCTAACCCTGCAGGCAAAATTCTCTCTGTCTATTTGCACCTTTGCCTCATCTGTCCTTCATCCCTTCCAGGGCTGCTTTTTCAGGGGACACCATTACGATGAAAGAGCAGGAGTGCAGAGATGGGACTGGGGAGCTGTTTTCACCCACAGAATTGTCAACAGGTATGCACACAGCATCTGTGACTCCGGCAGCGCTGACAGGCGAGGAGCCAGCTGTGGCTTACACTTGAAAATAATAATAATATCCACTTAGGGGTGTGGAATTATTTATCACTACTGGTGGAATTTTTGCCGAAGGCAAGAAATGAAAACATCCGATGAAAAACGTCCTCAGTCCACACCTCATCACACTCACGCACCATAGGAACTGATTAACTCTGTGACCAAGAATAAACAGAGCCGTAGTTATTACGATTATCATCTTGGTTTTTGAAGACATTGGGAATTAGAGAAAACAGAGCAAACACAACAAAAGGCAGAATTTGTCTGGGTAATATTTATGACAGAGCTTAAAGGCATAACCGATGTCTCTGACGGGCCTGGCTTCTTCTGACTTTCTCCATTTTTCTCTTCCTCTCCTACTTCCTTCCTCCCTATGTTGTTTTGGAGCCCAAGACACTGATGGGCAGGGGACAAATGGGTGAGATAGAGAATACTGGTGGCATGTCTCTAAAATCTACAAGTGGGTGCTCTGTGTTTAGACGCTGAGTGTAAATTGATACCTATGCTGTGCTCTTTAACTCAGCTGGTCTCATTCATTCGTTGTTATGCTAATGCACTGTTCCTATTCTGTAAATCACTGTCTGTCAGTCACATGTGGGTATGTGACTGCACTTGGTGTCAGTTCTTACCAGCCATCTGCCTCTTCGTGTGACTTTTTAAGAGGAGAAGGGCAAAGCAACCTGCTGCCCAGGACGGGCCTCTCTGCGAGGCCGGGCTGCTCGATTTCTCCCTATGTGGGAAGAGCCCCTGTCCGAGGATTCTGTCTCTGGACTAGTGATAGTCAGCCTGCACCTTGCTTAAGAGCCTGGATATGCCCACCTGTTTTTCAGTCTATTTTTCTCCTTGCTTTGTGCCTTGGCATTTGGTCTGCTTTTATTTGTGTGATTTTTTTTTCATTATTTAATAAATATCTGCTGAGTCCACCTTCACATCTCATATCTACGAATCATTTTAACCCTATATTTTTAGAGCTCATTTCTGAGATTTTCCTGTTTTTCACAAAGCAGTAAGACCACAGGAGACCCCTGTTCTTTGTTTCCTTTTCTTGACCTTTGAAGAGTTACCGTTAAGTTGCTGAAGCTCCACTCTCTCAGAAGGAGAAAGGACTGCCTTTTCTTCTTTTATTTTCTCTCCTTTCTTTTTTGTCTTCCCTTTATTTCTTCTTCCCTACCTCCTCCTCTTCTTTCCTGAATTCCTTCTTTCTTTCATTTATTTTTTACTTCTCTCTCTCTTCGATTTATATGGGCATGCTAAGACTTCCAGAATGCACTACTTGGACCTGCCTAATTATCAGAGTATATGTGGCATCATGGATGGGATTATTATTTTATAACTTAAATTTAACCCATACAAGGCCCCATATTGCTATTTTGTCCCTGAGTAAAATATAATTGTTACAGAAATGAATCCTTGAAAACCTAAAGTAATTCTAACATGCAAAGTCCAAATATTAGGGAAATTCTAGGCTAAGAACTAAAAATTGCTACCTTCAGGAAAAGGCACATTCTGTATAAAACTGAATGAATTAATAGAAATGATGTTTCTAAAACTTAATATTCCACGTATATTTTCAGAACATTGAGCTTCATATTTTATTCTATTGAAAAACATTAAAAAATGTATATGAAGTTTCACATTGTATGTAAATCCAAAAATAATGTTATAGAAATATAGAAAATATTTATTTATAATGTAGTACACAAAGATATGATAAGGCAAGACTTCAAACAGGATATTTCATAAAATAATTTAAAAAGCATTAAACAAGATTTGACTGAGAAACAGTTGCAGAATTTTTGAATTCTTTCTTTTCACTTTTATAAGAAATCACTCTTAAAAGAAATTTCCAAATATATGTTCACATTTCAATTCTGAAATACAGAAACTGCTGGGAGCTTTAGTTCTAAAAAAATTAATTTGGCCTCAACATTGACCTGAATCAAAGGGAGGCTATTTATGTTCTTTATTTATCCCAATTGTAATGAATATTCATATATTTTACTAAAGAAATATTAGTATGTTCAATGATATTCCAATTCCAGGCCCCACCAAGCATTCTACATAACATATAGTATATTTATTACACTTTAAATTTTGCAAAGTTCTGAATTACAAAATACATTTGGCTCTATATTTGAAATAAAGAATTATGAACCAGTCTGTAGATTACATTTCTGTGATGGATTGAAAATCTCTTTTGGAATCTAAAGAGAACAAATTACATTTGGAAAATAAAATTTTGCATTGATTGCTGAGAAATACATGCATGTATGTCTTAGAAATGGAGCTTATTTTTCTACCACACCTGCTAAGTAAACGATTTGAAATTTAAGTGCACTCTCGTATCTATGTAGCCTTGCTCTATACCAACTTGAAAATCAGTTGAATTACTTTGGTAAATATCCCAGTGACTCTTCTTAAAAGAAAGGAGAAAGCAAAGCAAAATAGCATAGGAAACTTTGATTCCTGGGTTATTTTAAAAATTCCATTATATGTACTATATATTTACTTCTATTCAAAGGTAAAAATGGTTATTGAAACCATTTTTCTTTAAATTCAAGGAGTTTCTATTAAGCACATCTTTGAAATTCCCTGGGAAGTGCACATTTCTCTGATCATCCTGGCTTATTTCTTCAGCCAGTCGCTAAGGCTATAGGCACCTTCACACGATTAATCAAGGGCCTCTTCACAAAATCCGATGATGAAAACATTGGGCTGCTGCTCATCTGGGCAAACAGGAGGAGTTTGATCTCTGTGTGCTCTGCTGATATCAATACTTAATCTATACCTCCTTTTGTATAGGTCTAAAAAAACCTGGGGAGCAAGGGTTTTCATGATCTTAAACATCATTGTTGTTAACTTTGGACTCTTCAATGAACGTCCCATATTCATGCAATGTGTGTAGCCACTGCATGTGGAAATACAACTTTGCAAAGCAACATACGAAATTTAAAAGTACATCGTTGCTAATCATTAAAGTTCCGTATTCTATTTATGTTCAAGAATCTGCCCCATATTTTGAGATATTTTACAAACTAATAGACATTTAATGCTTTGAAACATTACAATCGTTTTGAAAACTCTCCAAAGCAAAATATTAACCAAACTGTTAATTTTGTTCAAAGGTTTTTATTAACATGAAAAATGTTTTTTTGTGTGTGATACTTATAAACTGGGTATGAATACATATGTAGATATGATAAATGGTAGTGTATATAGAAGTATCCATATTATGTGTATATGTATATATAGAGAAATATAAGAAGGTACTTATACATATCTGAGGTGTGAGTGTGTACACTATGTAGCCATGCTGTTTAAAAAATTACTGTCAGGGTGCAAGTTGTGTAAATTATATTTTTATTCTCTTTGTTCTTATTTCCAAAATTCCTTCTGATATATTTCTGGTCAAAACAATTCTAGATACACAGATTTTTTTGGACAAAGCAAACCAGAAAGCAAGGTGCTTTTCATCAATGACATAGAGGATCTAGTTGTTTCTGTCCAACCACTTGTAGTTTCCTTTTGCCTCCTCTGTCCTCAATATGCATTGTAATCTGTCAAACGTTAGCTTTCCTGATCATGGCTTTTCTTTCTTTTTTTTTTTTTTTTTTGAGACAGAGCATCAAGCTGTCACCCTGGGTAGAGTGCTGTGGCATCACAGCTCACAGCAACCTCTAGTTCCTGGGCTCAAGCGAGTCTCCTGCCTCTGCCTCCCAAGTTGCTGGGGCTACCCACCAGTTGCTGGTACCCGCCACAATGCCTGGCCATTTTTTGGTCGCAGCCATCATTGTTGTTTGGCGGGCCCGGGCTGGATTCGAAGCTGCCAGCTCAGGTGTACGTGGCTGGCGCCTTAACCCGCTGAGCCACAGGCGCCGATCCCTGATCGTGGCTTTTCCACTGCAGACAAGTTGCCCTTCTTGCCTCCCTCCTCCAGTCTTTGTGCTCCCCTCTCTTTGCCTTTCAAACACCACATTGAACATGTGGACCCCCTGCCTGCCTCTTCTCTCTCACCCAGAGCACATGCAGCTCTTTCTTTTCAGCCAAGGACACCTCAGTTTATATAGCAAAGTAGTTGCTGAAGTGGAGAATTTGTTGAGGCTTTCTATTATCACCACCCAAACTTAAGAAATAAGCACAACTCTTTTTATTTAAATAACAGGGATTTGTTTCAAAAGGTAAAAATATCTTTTCCCTGTTGTTTAACAGTTTGACTCTCAAAGAGAAAAAGATTTCAGAAAAGCAATATGGTTTTATGTCAACCATGGTTGTTTTTCCTGCAGTAGAACACGTATTGTTGGGTACCTACTACTGGAGGAATAGTGAAGTTAAATTCTATTAATAAGAGTGTTAGTTTTATTTTTCTGGGATAATATGAAGTCTTTTTCTAGAAGCTGGGAAATTATGCCATGATACCAAAAAAAAAAAAAAAAAAAGAAAAGCATTCTGTTTCTAGTATGAGGTTCCATCTAGTATTTCCAATGAGATTGTGATTACAAGAGAAGCAATAATGGTTTTGAGCCCATGGACAATGTACAGAGCATACAACTCTACACTCTGTTCTCTGTTCAAACTTTTGGTATTACTATCCTTAGAATAAACCATATTCTAAGACTGATTTATCAGAATCAGGTTAAGTTGGCCCATAAAAGTCCTCTTTAGGAGTAAGGCAGAGAAATGTGTGTCCTTACTGTGAGGCTGTTCTGTCGAGAATGTGGTTAGTAGACGAGATTCAGTGAAAGATGGGTCAGGCCGAGTGTGTGTCCTCCATGACTTGGTTCACAGGAGGGCTGGGCCATACGGTGTGTTAGTGTATCTCTGCAGGGAACTATACCACCAACAAAACTCCAGGGCTCCAGGCCAAGCTCAGAAAAATATAGAGAGGTGGATGCAGGAAGTATGCAACTGGAGAAACTCTTCTGTGGATCTATATCCAACCATCCCCAAAAGAACCTTTTGAAAATTTTAGTTGGGAGTTTGATTTTGTCAACCAAATAACTTACCTCTCATAAACCTTGAGAAGAAGTGGAATCAGAAGGAAGTTCTTTCCTTTTAACAAGATGACGTATTACTGATTCTTTCCAAGTAAGGAAGAGAAAATGCAGCAAGGATGCTCACTAAGCCAAGCATTCCATCACTGTAGAGACGAGGGGTTTGCATGAGACCTGACAGTGTGCCAGGGAGACACTGGTATCCCAGCCCAGTATATTTTAGTACTTAGAGGTGTTTATCTTTCAAGCCACTAAGATACCAGATTTCTGCAACCTTTCAAAGCTAAGACAGGTCTTCTACCCAGTTCAATCTAAGTAACACAGCAAATCCCTAGTTCAAATTATCCCTATTTATAAGTGTCATCATTAATATGTTTGTACATTTATGACCATGACAATGGTGGGCATTCAACAAATGATCTTTATTTTTATTTATTTTTTTAAAGATGGGGGTCTTGCTATGTTGCCCAGGTTGACCTTGAACTCCTGAGTTCAGGCTAACTCCTAACTCCGCCTCCTTAGTAGTTGACATATGCCACTGTGCTTGGCTTAGTAAATTATCTCTGAATAACCAATCATTGTAATGATGATGTCACAGAAAATCCAAAATTACAAATATGAAGTGAAGATTTAAAAAAAACCTTTTTATTGGGAGGCTGAGGCAAGAGAATCGCCTAAGCCCAGGAGTTGGAGGTTGCTATGAGCTGTGTGACACCACGGCACTCTACAGAGGGCGATAAAGTGAGACTCTGTCTCTACAAATAAATAAATAAACAAAACCTTTTTAGATGAACAAAAGAGAGAATTTTAAATTAGCAAAGTATTCTGGAAAATTCAGAATTTCTGTACTTTTGGTTTACTTTATTTAATAGTGCTATGAAGTATTTAATTTCTGTTTTCTCGCCATCTCTGTCTGAAGATATCCTCATGCTTGTTTTTTCAACATGAAAACACAAAGAGAGGTTAAGTGACTTTTTCAGTATCATACACTGAGATGTAGAGAAGTTTCATATATGTTCCAGAAGTGAATGCATTTACCTGTCATGATTTTCCTCCAACAAGATGTTTTCTTGAGCGTAAACATCATGTCTTAATTCTACGGTGCCTGGAATTTATCTAGTGACTTCAGTGAACAACTCCTATTTCCGTGCTAATTTTACTGCATAGGGGTACTTAATTAAAGATTTTCAACAAATACAATGAATTGCTATAACCCCATTTAACACCATTTTAGAACTTATATGTTCTGTGTAAAAGTGAAAATACTTACTTAACCATGAAATTCTCTTATCTCAAGCATTCTCGCAGACATTAACTGTTTGGGGCAGGATGGTTACATACCCAATAACTTCCCAGAAAAACCCGAGCTTTTCTCTCTTTGGTTTTATATGTCAAGTGGGCCCTTAGGAAAGAAATCTCAAACGGCATCCAACCTAAAAGTTCTGGAAAGCTTAGGAAAGAAGTAAAATATTCCACACTTTCAGATCCGACCTTGCAAAATATCTTGACTGCTAGAGAATTCCTTGGAGGTTCTCATATATTATAAAATATATTACAATGCATCACTATCTCTTGAGAAGGATGAGCCACAGTGAATCTCAAATCCTGAAAATAGGACGTTCTCCTGGCACTCTCTCCCCCAAAAGAGCTACTTGTTGGAGGGGAAAAAAATAACCCTGCAATTATCCAACACCAGACAACTTCTTGAATCCAGCTCACCTAAGCTATTTTTTTTCCCTGCTCTGAGAGCAAAATGAAGGCTGTAGTCAGAGTACTAATGGTCCCCCCTCACCACACACATTGTTTCCCTTCCTCCCCGCTGGAACCTGAAGCAAGGGACTGGAAAGACTTCAGGAGCCTCTTTACGCTATCACTTCACAGGCTAGAAGGTGACAGCTTCGCCAGGGACTAATGCAGTCCGACATAATTGAATGTGGCCTGGAGCAAAGCAGCTGCCTGCAGCCACTCTTGATTGTAGCTGTCAACAGGCAGAGGCTGCTGCAGGAAAATACATTCCAGTGGAGCGCCAGCCCACCGCTCAGCTCCATGGTGATAGCTTATTTACCCTTACGCGTGACCACAGTTTTGTAGTTAATAATTGTTAGTATCACACTGCTGAGTGAGGGCAGATGCTGGGGTCTTTGAATTATCAATAATCTTTTTAGTGATCTCTCTCTCTCCTCTCTTTTTCTCTCTTCCTCTCTTTCTTCAGGAATTAAATTGTACCCCAGAATTCTGTTTACCCATCATAATTTGATCTTATTCAAAAGTACTACTCCATCTGTTTTCTATGTTTTCATTTAATATGTTCGACATTTCTTTATAAACTGAAGAACAGAAACAAAATTGTCCCTACTTTTTCTGTTTATTGCAACATGTCACAAAAGGATTGGCCAAATTAAGTTCTATGAATAGATTTAAAAGTATTTGACATTTTTTGGTTTCTCTTTAAGTGACTACAAAAGCTTGCTAACTGCAAATAAATGACTCAAAGTATGGTATTTTCTTCCATATAAACTGATCCAGATTATTTTAGAGGGACAGGCTAAATTTTATGCAAATATCTGAACCAAAGAATAAAACCTTCTGTAGACAAGTAAAACAATATCTAAAAAAAAATCATAGCTATATTTAGTATTTGTATATTTTTATATGAAGATGCAAGCTTTCATTCTGTAAAATGAGATACAAGTGAAATGAAATTGGAAAAAAGTAATTATGACTTAGATTTTATAAATTATTTTATTAATTTTGTGTTTATTCTTGACTTAACAAGTTAATGTTTTAAAATCATGCAAATACTTTTTACTCCCATTCAACTTTGAGATAGGAATTAAATTCTTCACATAACATTTGCTGCAATTACTCCTTAGTTCTAACTAAATTCTAAGGCCAGATTGTCGTATGTGAGGTTTATTTGACAGGTAGGTAAATGAAAGTATACAGGTGACAAACGTCAATGCTGAAAAAAAAATAGCATCCTGGATTCTTGAAACCAATTTAAAAATCATAAAATATACTTTTTTGTTAGAAGATTCAATTTCTTCTTCCCTTCCCTAGTCTCACCCAATTGTCTAGTAAAATCAAGTTTTGTCACTACTATATCTATCCCTGTGACACCAGGCCCTAGCCCTTTCCCCCAGACAAAATTTGATTCCATCTGGCACTTAAAATATAGATAAAATTATTAAAATAATGATAAAAATATTTCAAATGAGTGGCTAAAGTAATACGTGCATGCCTAGGCTCCCATTCAGCAGACTCAGTACTATTTTGGTTTTTTTGACTTAAAACAACACAAATGTATTGTCTCAGTATTCTTGAGGTTAGCAGTCAGAAATCAAGGGTTTGGTTGGCAAGACCATCCTGTCTCTGACAGTTCTTGGAAAGAATCCTTCATCACCTCTTTTAGCTTCTAGAGTTTGCCAACAATGCTTCTCATACCTTGCCTTGTAGATAACCTCATTCCAGTAACATGGCTGTCTTCTTTCTTGTATAAGTTCACGTTGTCCTCCCTCCATGGACGTCTATGTTGATCAGATTGTCATTTCATTGGGACAATAAGACTAATGTTTTTATGCTTTGCTATAAAGCTGAGCCATGGCTAAACCAGCTACCATTTACTATTCAGCCCGATATACCCATACCCTTAAAGTTAACGAAAGAGAGGCAGAAAAATTGAAGTGTTATTTGCTGAATTCTATCAGCAGGATAGACTATAAGTCTGCATTTTTAAATTCTAAAGTATGCACTTTAAGGTCTATATAATTCAGATACACTACTTATATTTCTTTCTTTTTTTATTTCTTAAATTTCTTGAGATAGTCACTCACCTTTCTAATATGTGAAAGAGAATTTAATAGAACTTGGATTATTATTTTTTTCTCTATTCAAAGTAAAAGAGGAGGGGAAAGTAATATTTATTAGTTCGCTCTGTGTGTCTTAGGAATTTTCACATATTTTATTTTCTTTGATGTGCTCGACAGCCTTTCAACATACTTGACAGTATTAAATTAGAAGGTTAATAATGTCAAGTCCTCAGTTACAAATTCAAGACTTTCCATTGTTATTAGCAAAGCAGTAATATCTGTGGGATGACCTATTTAAAAAACAGATTCTACATCATTATGGAATTTTACCATAGAAGTTGATTGCTACAAACATGTGTTTTAATATTTTGCATAATATTCTTTTCCTGGAATGAATTTCCTGCTTGCTTTTTTTTTGGTAGATATTAAGCTTTAGATATTTCTATCAGTGAAGATTCAAGGCAATTACTTTAGCAATTTAGTTCTATTCCAGGAAAAATATGGGCGGGGTCGGTATTTGGTGGGAGAAAGAATTGCTCTGACTGGCACAGGTCATTTCTGTCACCCAAAATGTCATGACTAACCCCAGCGACACTGAGATGAACAGAGGGGCAGAGAGTGAGATTTCAGTGCTGAGGCATAAGTTTGCATAAAGGTCACTTCTGAAGTGAGTAGTTGCTCTCATATCCTGAGGTAAAAGTACTAAAATTTGATGGGTGTGTCACAGCATCTTGAGAGTTAAAATCCATCTCTTATTCATAAATAGTAAATCAAAGAGCACCCTCTCCTAGTCACTTCTAAAACAAATGAAGAGATAATTTTATGACTCCCCCCCTCAATGCTTTTATTAATCCAGTCATTTAGAACCATTGGAGAATGTTAACGCCAAAATTCCATCCTTCTCCAGAAGCTGAATTTCATGAACTCCTATTCACAAGTCTACTTTATGTTGTCTGAAAAAGTATAACGCAAATGCATGACAACTTTCTAGATTTTAATATGCATTTATCTACATGTGTATAAATAAATAATAATATATACATATAAAGTAGAACCTCCACAGTTGATCACCTCCTTACCACCTCCTTAAATTGACCTAGCTTTTATAGATGGGACAAATGTATCACATGGACATATCAGGACAGTAGGCCTAGTTTCTTATGCTACCTTCTATGTTGACCAGTTTGTTACCGTCCCTTGGGCGTCAACTCTATTGCAGTTATAATACAAGTTCTCAGGGAAAGGATAGGAAATGAAATTAGTAAAGTGACCCAAAGTATATTAATAACAGATGTCAGTGGTTAGCATTTGATTTGGGGCCATTCTGACACCAAAATAAATCTCTTCATGTGGCTCTGTGCTGGAGTAGAGGAGGTAGTCTCTACGCTTTTGCGTCTTCTTTTCATTCACTTGTGGGTCTTCTTTTCATTCACGGCATCAGTTGTGCAGGGTAATGTCAAAGACATTGTTTTACAGATGCTTTCCCTGTCAGCATGTTTTCAAGTTACAGTCAAAATCATTTGGTGATGTTTCTGCTATTTTAATTTTATGTTTATATCTATATTTTATTCTATTAAATGTGCTGATCAATAGTATTCTATTTTTTGTGTGTGTATATAAATAAATGCTTGCATTTTACCTCATCAGCTGTGTAGGAAATCAATATTGCTGTCTTTTATTTTTAAAAAAATTAATTGCATTTCATTCTCATGTTTATTGCAGCATCATCCACAAAAAAGCCAAGGACCTAAGTGTGCATTAACACATGACTAGGTAAAGGAAATGGTTAAAAAATATTATCTGGCCTTAAAAAAAAAAGAGAGAAGAAAATCCTGCCACTTGCGGCAACATGGATAAATCTGGAGGACTTTGTGCTAAGTGAAATAACCCAGACACAGAAAGACATTTACTGCATGGTGTTATTTAGATGTGAAATCTAAAAGGACTGAACTCACAGGAGCAGAGAGTAGAAAGGTAGTTACCAGAGACTAGAAGGTGGGGCAAAGGAGATGTTGGCAAAAGGGTACGAAATTTCAGTCAAACAATTAAGTTTTGAAGTTCTATTGCATGGTGTGATGACTGTAGTTAATAAAAATATGCTATAGATTTGAAATTTACCAAGAGAGTAGCTTTTAAGTGTTCTCACCCCCCCCACACACAAAACTAGGTAAGGTAATGAATATGGTAATTGGCTTGATTTTAATAATCATCTTCCAGCATATATGTATATCAACACTTCACATTGTACACCTCAAATGTAGGCAATTTTTGTCAATCATATTTCAGTAATGCTGAAAAGAAATTAATTGCATTTCACTTGTTAGTAATCAATTATTTCACTAGTCACTAACATAGCAGAGTCTGGCAGCAGCTGGAACTTCTTTTCTTACCTCACATTTGTTAGTCATTTTACACATATTTGGCCATGGAGCTATAGAAGTCTTTACGGGTGGTTAACTTAGAGATACCATGTTCAAAGAGCAAAATAGTTATATCAATAGACAGGACTGCTCCCCATCATATGCTCTTGAATATAGACTTCAAATATAATGTCAATCCTATGGAAGACAGGGGTGCAGGTGAGCGGAAAGGCATCAGACGAAGTCATCTTTGCATCTTTTAACAGTAGGACTTCCATGAGGGGACAGCTGTCTCAGTGACCACGCGGGCAGTGAGGGGAAAGAAGGGCTTTTGCTGGTGGCTGCTGCGTGGCTGAGGACAATGTTCTCAGAGGAGAACTCCGCAGTCCATCACTGCAAGTGAGACACAAGTTTGCTGTATTTTCATGAACATGAAAAAGCGTATTTTTAGGAGTCGGCTAACTCTGACTAGTCAGCTGTCGGATTGTGTTTAGGTTTGAGGATGCTGTGAGAGGCCTGAAACCACTTGTTTCTCTCTCTCTCTCTTTCTCTCCTTGTCACTGAAATAAAGTTGGCTCTGGCTCCAGGGAGCCCTTGGTAAAGTACAATGCCCAGGGCTATGGGAGAAGGAGGCCTCAATAACTGATATGAAAGGTCCTTAATTAAGCACTTAGCATTTCAAGGCAGTCGTCACTGCTCGTCTGCAGCCCGAGCTGGCAGTCCGTCACCGCCGATAGGCCACCTAGAAGACTAACGTGAGTTGAGTCGAGTCTTTTGTACTTGAGGCGAGCCGCCCGAGGCACAGGCTGATCCAGTGACCCTCCCATATACACTGTCTCTGCCGGAAGGAACAGGATATCGGATGTGACAACACTGCAGCCGGGGAAGGATTTCCCCCCACACCCTGAGAAACAGCAGATTTGAGGAAAAAGTTAGAATGACAGTGGCACTTCCTTGGCTCAGCAGATCCATAGGAATATAACTAAACTGATGAATGAATAATACTGAATGTATTATGAAGCAAAAGGGAGCCCCCCCCCAACCCCAATTGTAAAATGTCAATTATTTTGCAATTACCCAGGGCCTGGAAAAAGTTAACTAGGAAAGAAACATTTCCTTTCTTCCTACTCCACCCCCGTGCCCACCCCCACAGCACATAATTCTCTGGACGTGAGAAACCCCAGTAAACATAAATGTTTGGGGAAGTTTATCTTTATATTAAGGAGCCGGGAGACTTGGCAGCATTAAAATGGAAAGGGTTAATGGAATGAACTATAGATTAAATTGTAAAGCAATCAAAGAAAACCAAACAGTTTATAGCAGGCAACCATCTTCTGGTGTTTGGGTCTGTGTCAAGCCATGGATGTGGAAAATTAAAGCCATACTGAGAAGGGAAATGAACCATGTCTAATACATCCCTAGCAATAAAATGTTTTCACTAGGACTGTAAAACTGTGGCTTACATTAGGAAAAAGAAAATCAAACTATATGTCAATTCCACATCATGGGACATGAAGTGTCCACAAAAATTTATATTACTATTTAGAAGTGTTTCATTCTGGTGTTTTATTGTGATTGGATGCGCCCTCCTCAGTATCTTTTGACTGGTATGAAAATGATTTGAACTACTTTTTTAGCATTTATTTTACATCTATTACCTGTTCTATTACTTTTTATTATTTTATTGTGCTTGTGTAGAGGATTTTGCACAGTTTTCATTATAATGTAACATTAAGTCAATTTATTTGTGTATTACATGCTGTATAATTGCACCTTTTTCTAGAACAATTTGGATTTCATTATCTAACAAATCAGCACTGTTACATTTCTAAAAGCTCTTGTTAGAAAATCAAGTGCATTTTCAAAGTAGGACAACAGAGGTCAAGTTTGCACCAAAAAGATTTCTCACTAAAGCTGGGACTATTTGAACATCAGGTGAAGGTCATATCGAAAAGAGGGAAATACTTGTTTCTTTGGGAAAATAATTATTCACTATTGTACTAGGTTAAGATCGATAAGGATCAATACTGCAAGAAAGGAAATCTTGTAGAACAAAGGGTTCTGACATGGAACAGATGAGAATGAGATATAGATTATGGAATGAACAAATTAATCCAGGAAAAAGTATCAATTGTAACTATGTTTGGCTTATTATGATAAAAGGTATCAGGATGCCATTTGGATGCTTAGTTTACAAGGACCATAAATTAGAAAACTACCAAGCACTATGAAGTGCCCATATGTTTTCCCTAGCTACTCTGATCTATGCCTAACACAGAGGTGGCGTACGTTACTGCAGCAGTCACACAGGTGAAATGTGAAACACTAGAAAACACCTGCAATCACTGCAATTAAGGTGTTAAATCATTAAACAATGTGGCTTGATGTTTTATACGTATAATTATATTTTGCATTTTATATGAACTAAGATTCTTTGAGACCACATTTTTCAGACTGCATAGATAGATATTTATCCCATACTTTGGGATATTTAACCCAAATTTTGGGTTGTTTGTTAACTTCTTAGGAGTGTTTGCTATTTTCATTCTAATTATACTTTCAGGGCTCAGGGTAATGGTCATCTTATACTTGTCCACAGCCCTGCAACCCAAGAAATGTAGTAGTAATATTAATTTTTTACTATGAACAGTAGTAAACATCAAAAATTATTATTGGTAAGGGAATTGCAATTTATTTACATACCAAGAGCTGGGTTGCCACTGCCAATGTTTTTCTTCTTTCAGATACGTGGTATATGAGAATAACTAGAGGAAATTTAATTGTCATTTGTCAAGGTAAATGTCAAGTTTTCTTCTGCTGCATTTAGAGATGTATGTATTAAACTTTGTCGAATAAATGTTTTTTTTTTTTTTTCTTTTTGAGACAAGATCTTTTTCAGTAGCTCAAGTGCAGTGCAGTGAGCGGCTTGATCAAATTGTACTTTCACTGCAGCCTTGAATTCCAACTTCTGGGTTCATGGAATCATCCCACCTGAGCTTCCTGAGTAATTGGGAATATAAGCATGTACCACCATGCCCAGATAGGGTATTTAGATTTAAAATATAAAAAATCATATACAGAAGAACCTCCATAGTTAACCACACCCTACATTAACTACCCCCTTAAGTTGACCTAATTTTCAAAGACTGGGCATGCACTCAGCATACACTAGGCCTAGATCTTTGACTACCTCCTTATGTTGACCACTTTGTTGTAGTCCTTTGGGTGGTCAGCTTACATAGGTTCTACTGTAAAAAATTATTAAAAATTGGGTGGCACCTGTGGCTCAAAGGAATAGGGTGCCGGCTCCGTATGCCGAAGGTGGCGGGTTCAAACCCAGCCCTGGCAAAAAATGCAAAAAAAAAAAAAAAAGGAAGAATATCATTAAAAATTAGAATATTTCCTTTGATCTGAAACCAAACGTGAGCAGGAGTAGCTACTATTCTTTTATCAGATAAAATAGATTTTAAATCAATAATGGCTAACAAAAGACAGAGATGGTCATTATATAATGATAAAATGAGTAACGCACCAAGAAGATATAACAATGCTAAGTATACAGAGGTTGCCAAAAAATAAATACACATTTTAAGAAAGGAAAAAAAAAACGATATTGAGATTGTAATGCTCAATATACATCAATAACAGAAGATGAATACAAGTCATGTTGAACACCTCTTATAATTGCTGAAGTCAAATGTGACTTGAGTATTAGGAATTTAATACCGTATTTTTCTTTATTAAAATGTGTACATACTTTTTTCGCACCCTCTGTACATACATTTAACATAGGAGCTCCCATATTCATAAATAAAGTACTACTAGATCTAAACAAAGAAATAAACAACAACCCCATCATTGATGGGGCTTCAACATTCCACTGACAGAACTGGACAAGTAGTCCAGGGAAAGAAACACTGGATTTAAGCAGGACTCTAGAACAAATGCACCCAATGGACATCTGTAGGACACTGCACCCCCTACTCTGTAGAACATACACTTTTTGTCAACACTGGGACATTTTCCAAGGCAGATCACATCTTAGGCCATAAAATAAGTCTCAACAAGTTCAGCAAATCTGAAATCATTCTGTATATCTTCTCAGATTACAGTGAAATAAAATTAGAAATCAGCTCCCAGAGGAACTCTCAAATCTGCACAAAGTCATGGAAATTAAACAACCTGCTGTTGAACAGTTCTTGGGTCAATGATGAAATTAAGATGGAATTTACAAGATTCCTTAAACCAAATGATAAAGAGGATGCAAGATATCAAAATCTATAGGATCCTGAAGAAGCAGTCCTGTGGGGAAGTTCATGTCCTATGTGTCTACATCAGAATGAGAGGACACAAATTAACAACCAAAGTCTCAAGGAAGTAGAAAAGGAAGAGGAAAGTGAACCCGAAGCCAGCACAGGGTGAAGGGCACACCTATAACTTTGATTTAAAATATACAAAAGAACACTCTGTAACCAAAATATACATACAAAAGCAAAATGATGTATCCTCATAATATTCTGATTTTTTTAAAGGAATAAGGTACAAAATATTTGTATCTAATACAACTATGATATTAAAACCCTACAATAACACCCATATTTTCTTAATCACAATATTCAAATGATTCAGAACGCAGTCTCAGAAAATTCTCTTCAGTCGTCTCCTCCCCTTCCATGTCACCCTTTTCTCATGCTGAACGTCTTGCCCCTCCCACGTGTCAAGCTCTGTGAAATCTCTGATCTGCTTGCGTGTTTTTTTCTTGGCACTCTATTATCTCTTTCTTTAGTTTCTCATTTCAAATAAAGTTGGCTATTATATATTTCATGAAGCCTTTCCTGAAGTCACCAATTCCTGTTTTTAAGAGATAATCCAAAATGCCCTGCTAACTTTTTGTATTAAAATTTATTTTCATCTTGATATTTGTAACAATTTTTCCCTATTAAAGGTGAGTCCCTCAAAGACCGTGTGTCTCTGCCCCCTGTGTTCCTCATGTTAATATGAATCTGGTTCCTTTAGTCAAGATTCTTCGGGGGAAAGAACTGAAAATTTACTTAGGATTATTCAATTGAGGTGGAATTTATTGGAAAGATATAAGAAAGTAATTCACAGGTATTAGATATGAAACACACCAGACATCCCAGCAAATGGAGTTAGTCAGGAAACTTTTTTCTCTTTGACTCTCAAGCTGAATTACTTTTCATCTCTCACTGATTCCCAAGTTACACGTGAACATGATTTTCTCCTTTTTGTGCACACTTTCACGCTCTTTCTCTCTCCCTTCTGACAAAGTATAGAGGAAACTGTTATATTTTGCCAAAAGCTTCTTCACCTTAAAAAGAGAGCCCCACTTTTTCTTTAAGGCATCTAACAGCCAATAGGCCATAGTTCCAGACAAAGCGTTGTGTGTGACTCAAACTAGCCTTTAATATTCCATTTCCCCCTTGAATTTTAATTTTGAATGAAGTAACATACAAAATGTGATTAATGCCAAAAAACTCTTGTAATAGTAACATTAGAGAAACTTGAATCCTTAATTACAGAGAGTGCCTGAGTCCTACTGAGACTCCAGAGTTGTCTCAGGTTTTTTTTATATGAATTACCCAGTCTCTCTATCTCGTTTTTTAATTTTTTAATTCAAAATATTAAGTGGGGGGGACAAGTATTCTTGTTACGTGGATATCTTGTACATTGCTTAAGTCCAGGCTTGCTGTGCACCTGTCACCAGGAAGGTTTTTGTCCCTCATCTTTCCATGCTCCCCATTTGTTGATTTCCATTGGCCTTTACATCTTTGTGCCCACATGTGCCCAGTGTTTAGTTCCCAGTTATTAGTGAGTACATGTGGTGTTTGTTTTCTCATTCCTGAGACATTTCACTGAGGAAAATAGTCACCAGCTCCACCCAAGTTGCTGAAAAAGGCGTTATTTCATTTGTTTTTATGGCTGAGTGGTGCTCCTTGGTATACACCACATTTTTGTTATCCACTCATGAATTGATGGGCACTTAGATTGATTCTACATGTTTGCAGTTGTGAACTGTGTTGCCGTAAACATTCAAGTACAGGTCATTTTGATGAAAAGACTTCTTTTCCTTTGGGTAGATACCCAATAGTGGGATTACAGTCTCCTTACAATGAATTTTCTTTTGTACATTTACTTTGGTCAGTTTCTGTTGCTGATCAGTTCAGTTCTTGTTTTCTCTACTTGCACTTGGCCAACAGCTTGAGAGCAGAACCTTGTATATTGTTTACTCGTAGTTGCCTGAGGATGGTCTCCATCCTCCTTTGTTCAAATTCAGAAAAGTGGATTTGGTTGCTGGTCATCTGTGTACTGACTGTCTTTGATTTAGGTATGTATACGAGTTCCCATCAGCTGTGTCCAGGTGTGGTGAGCTCCTGTTATAAATATGTTGCTTCCTAGGTCAATCCCTGAAAGTAGTCCCATGCTTAAGAGAAAATTCTTGGAATAATAAAAATCCTGAGACATATGTACCACTTTGGCACAGAGATTTTGTGAATCCCTGTTTTGTACTTGGTGTCTACAGCCTTTTTGTACAAATTGAAGTTCACCGATATGATGGCTAATGAGTGTGGACATGCAAAGAGTTCATTTATTTCTGGGTTCAGTTTATGTACTTTTCTTCTGGATCCAGAATTCCTGAATTTAAATCCTACCCCTCTCTGCCACTCATTAGCTATGTGACCTTTGAGAAATTGCTGAGCTTTTCTGAGTCTCATTTCATCTCTAAAATGAGGATAATAAAACTATCTCATTGAATGGTAAGGATCAAATGAGTTAATATAAAATGCTTAGAACAGGGCTGAAAGATAGTAATTTCCAAATAGGTGTTAGAGAGTATTATAATTGTTTATTTTTGTTACTATAGTTATTAAGGTTAGGGTGACACAGTTGGAAAAACATCAAGAGTAAACTATACGTGGTCTTTCCTTATATTTAGGGATGGAGAGGAATTTGGAAGGGTTTTAGTTGTGTACTTATCTTGCATTCAGTTTTTTGCATTGTAATACCAGGGTCTAGAAACAGAATTTCTCTAACTGGGACACCGGGAGCACTGTTTTCTCAAGTTCTATTTAGTTATATTTCTCCTCTGCTAAAGTAGATTCAATTTCATCTTTGCCCGACTCCATTTTTGTCATTTCAAGAATGTAGAATTTTTAGTTTCTTTCTTCTTTATTCTAACTTTATCTTTATGTAACTCATAATATAAATTGATATTAAATGACAATTTCCTAAAATTTTAACCATATGTTTTTGTCTTTACTTTGAACTCATGTATTTTACTTATTTATTAATTCAGCTCTTGTTTTTCCTCCTCTAGTAAAATGGATTTCCTTTTTCGTATTGTGAAATTTAGCTGATGCTTATAGAATGACTTATTTCTGAATTTCCCATCATGCTTTCTCCTCCTTGCATTAGCTACAGCGAATTTCTTGCATCTCCCAAATCATTATGTTTCCTCCGTACTGTGCAGATTCTGTTTCTTCCTTCCGTAATGCCACATTTCTATTGCTTTCTGTCTGACTATCTACTGTTTATTATTTAAAACTGGAGTCCAACGCCATTCTGTCTGGAACTATTAAGTCATTCTGAACAGGCAACGTTTTCACTTTTGCAGATAAATTTAGTGATTTTCTATTATAGTAAATAAGAAAAGTCATTTGTGAGTTATGTCGCTGCAAATACTGTGTTAAAATATTGAAGCCTGTGTACCATATGTCTTAGCTTGTTTGGGGCTACTATAATAAAGTACCATACATTGGGTGGCTTGTAAAAAACAGAAGTTTCTCACAGTTTTAGAGGATAGGAAGTCCAAGACAAAGGTCTAGCACTTTCTGTCGGGTAAGGCCCCGTCTCCTGGTTCATAGATGACGCCTTCTTACTAAGCCCTTTCATAGTGAATAGGGCAAGGTAGCTATCCAGGTCCTTCTTTATATGGGAGCTAATGTCATTCATGAGGGCTCTGCCCGAAGACCCCACCTCCTTATACCATCGCATTGGTTATTACATTTTCAGCATACACATTTTGGAGGGAAGGGATACAAAAACATTCAGACTATAGCAGCTTATTTTAAAGAACATATAAGAATAAAGTGAACACTTTCATCACCATTTTACTGATCAGTCAATTGTATTATATGTTGTCTTGAATGTGTGGGAAAGTGTTAAAACCATTCGTATATTTACTGCGGCCGTAATGCAGAGGTTAATAATATCTCCTTAATAGTTTTATAATGTGGGGACTTATGAACTATTTTAGTGTAAAGTCTTACCGGAAAAATGGTTTCATTGAAATCTGTTGTAATTATGGAAGATATATTACCAATATCAACAAACTCTAACATGTGTGTCATGGTGGAACTGAGGATGAGAACTTCAAATCTAACTCAATAATGATGAAGGAAGCTATACCTCCAGGCAGAATGGGCAGCCTAGAGAATGGACCTGAAGAGTCACATCTTTAACCTTTACAGAACCTTTGTAGTTCTGTGTGCCAAACCCAGGATCAAAGGATATACATTGTTGTTGGGATTGGCACTAGAGGGAAATCTCTTCCACTTCCATTCCAGTTTGTATAAATCACAAAGGATTAAAGTAAATCAGATATCTACTCTAGGAAATGATCCTCTTCTTGCGTGGAGAAGGTAGGCTTAACATTATTTGTGAGTGAGGGGGCTGCCTTTTCCTTGTGAGCGAAAGCTTTATTCCAGTTGGGTTAGCAGGTGTCATCACCAGGCATGTGGTGGGATAAGATTTACTGTTCTCTTATTGGTGAATAATCTACCAAATTTATTCTTGTACAGTGCTACATACAATATCTTAAAATTTGTTTTTTATTACTTTTATGATTGTGAAGTAATGTATACTTACTATAGAAAATACATAAAAACACTACATAAAAAGAAGAAAGCAAAATTTTCTGTAACTCCACAACCACAATAATTAAAAGTAATTTATTATTTTTGAATGCATCCATTTATTTCTTTCCAGTATTTTTTCTATATCTGCATGGATTTCCTTTTTATTTGTATAACTTGGATTTACATTGCAGTGAGAAAGTAAAAGTTGTCCTGCTGACAAACACGGAAAGCAAAGACCTTGGTAAAAATCAAGAGATATTTTTCCAAAAGAATTTCAATGTTTTGCATAAGATGTGCATGTTAATAACAAGACAAAGATGAAGCTTCACTGTGACCTAAAGAATGACAGACATTCCGGTTTTGAATGCTTGTGGCTTCCTTGGCAGTGACCGTGACAAAGCCAGGCCCATTTTAACCTTCCTTTAATATATTTTGATAACACAATAATAATTTAAGTCACCAGTCATCATGCTACTTGTGTGCATCCAATCCAGAAATGCCTTCTACAAACAGACTCTGTCCCACTGCTGAGATGCCGCTCCTTGTTTTCTTCACAGTGTTTTCCCAAGCTATGAAAGGAGAAACAAACCCCACTTTGTGTATTCTTAGTGGATTTTGGTTGTTAAGTTTCAATAGTGCCCACGGTTTTATATAATGAATACTTCTGCTTATCATTATAAATTCTTGGAAACCATCATCTTTAATGCCTATGTAGGATTCTAATGTATAGTTCTGACATTGTGAAAAATGTAGGTTTTTGTGTGTTTGTCTAATTTTTTTCTATCACAAATAGGGGCACAACTACAACTTGGACTCTGCCTAACAAATGCAACAATGTAACCTAACCCTCCGTACCCTCATATTAATCTGAAATTTTAAAAAAGTGAAACAGCCAAATAATATTTGAATATAAGCACTTTCTTAAATTCCTATAATTTATGTAGGATAGATACATTGATGTGTATTTACTACACAGAGGAGGTAGAGACATTATTAAAGTGTTTTATGCATATATGAACTTGATTCTGCAAAGAATGTTATATTTTAGATATCAACTAGTCATGTATGGGTACTTACTTTAGTGTACTTTATCAATTTGACAGGTAATAACAAACATCTTAGTAGTTTTCAAATTCTTCTGATTATTTTCACCAAAGGGTCCAAGGTTTCATGGCTTTATATTACAAAAGGGTCACATTGATAGCAATGTGCCAAATATTAATACTTGGTTGGCTTATAGGAAATTTAGTCATTTCCCTGGATTTATGCCCCTGATTTTATCCCCAAAGGTCCTAGTAACAATGATAATAAGAGCTTAACTTTACTGTGATCTTGCTGTATGTCAGCCACTTTCAAAGCATTTCACATATAAGTGCTCATTTAATCCCCACAATTCTAGTTTATTAATTAGGTGCTATTACCCCCACTTTTTTCGTATGGGGAAATTGAGCACAGAGAAGATTAGTGACTTACCTACAATCCTGCAAGTAGAAATTGGTAGAGGTGGAGTGTGACTCCAGACTATTTGGGAGGGATGGTTCTAATAAAAACCAGAGCTGCTAACTCCAGATGTTCATTTCTTGTGCTGAGTTTAAGC
This sequence comes from Arctocebus calabarensis, assembly GCA_963573935.1. NCBI lineage: Eukaryota > Metazoa > Chordata > Mammalia > Primates > Lorisidae > Arctocebus > Arctocebus calabarensis. The sequence goes on from CAUYON010177026.1 coordinate 28,735, forward strand.
TCCAGTTCCAGAAGCTGTTTGCACTCTCCTAACCCAGTGCTCTTCTTCTTCTTGTCTGGGCTGTTGCCAATTCTCTCTGGCCTCATCTGTTCGGAGTATGCCTTCTCTCTGGATAGCAGAAAAGCTGCATTTGCTTCTCTCTATTGGCTCTCCTGGGACTCAGTACTTTAATTTGTATGATAGCCTTTTTTTACTAGGATGCACAAGTACCCTTGTTACTGGGGATGGTTCAGTGGTTGGCAGGGAACAGCCTCCCTTTGCTCCTGCAAGCAGTTCCTTCTAACTTCCATTCCCAGCAACTATCTCCTTTCTTCTTTAGTAATCCCTTCCAGGTACTATTGCTGCACTATACATCACCCACAAACAGTGCTTATGACAACAAATCTTTATTATGGGTACCACAAGTCAGGAAATCAGAAAGGACTTCTTTAGGCATTTGTGACTCTGGGTCTCTTGTAAGGTTGCAGTGGCTGAGGAGATAGAAGAGTCATATCAAAGACATTTTTACTCACATTTTTGATGCCTAGCATGGAAACGCTAAAGCAGGTGGGGAACAAAACGGCTGGGACTCCCTGGCATCTCCTTCTTAGAATATTTTTCCAGCATGGTGAGCTTTAAGATAGTCATACTTTTTGTATATCTCTGGGCTGTTTGGGCAGGAAAAGATAGAGGGAGAAGGAAAGAGAGAGGGGAGGAGAGAGGGAGAGAGAAATACACGTCAAACATGTTTTAAAACCACCCCCTCAGGCTCCTTTATTGTTTTCCAATTCTACTTCCTTTGAACAACTGCCACCCGTTATCCTGCTGTGTACAATAGGAACCTCAGAGGTGGGTTCAGTCTGCTCCACAGAAATCCTGGCATGCACATAAGTGGAAGGCAGGCTTGTAAGTGGGCTTTCCTTTTGGTGAATCTGAATTTTCCGGAGAGTTAGGAGTTCCCTAAAGTTTGTATAGACATCCCTCAGTATCCATGATGGACTTCTTGTGAATACCAAAATGCACAGATGCTCAAGGCCCTGATATAAAATGGTATAGTATTTGCACGTAACCTACTTACATCTTGCATACTTTAAACCATCTCTAGGTTACTCATAGTACCTAATACAATGTAAATGCCATGGAAATAGTTGCTATGTTGCATAATTTAGGGAATAATGACAAGAAAAAAGTATGTGTATATTCAGTATAGACTTAATTATTTTTAGAATATTGTTCATCAGTGGTCGGTTAAATCCATGGTTGTGGAACTCATAGATACCAGGGGGTAACTGCCTTCTTCCTGATCATTAGCCAGAGCATCAAGGAAATCGCAATGTCTCATTTCCTGTAGGATTCTCACACTGCCTCACTTCTCATTCTGCTAAAGTAATGTTTTGTGTTTTATTACAGTGTTTGGATATGTTCTAAATTCTATGTATTGCTCATTTCAATACAGTCTCAATCCTGTCCTTTTATGTCTTTACCATTCTTTAAGTTTGTCTCAATATTTTTTTATCAATTTGTAAGACCTTAGATATCTTAGAGATAAGACATTAAGTGGATTTCCTTTGATTTGCCACACCTGTAAACATGTTTCTCTTTTTATTTGATTTCTTATTTTGTTCATTTCTTTACTAAAACTTATTTAAAATATTTTTAAAAAGTGATATGTGACAACCATTCAGTAAAGTTCACAGAGCTCAATATCAAAACACTTCTATGCTCTGCTGCCTCTCCTAACTTCCTAACAGTAGTCCCTAAAGTTTTACTCTGTTTATCTCTATCGTAATGAATTTGTAGCGCATGCTTTTGAATAGTGTGTAAATGCAATTACACACTGCATGCTTCTTCTCTCACTCAATTTTAAGGCTGAGAGATTTGTTTATATTATTGTGTATAGTGATAGTTCATTTTAATTGCTGTATAATATTCCACTAGATGAATAGCTAGTATGTTTAGCTATTCTCTTGCTAAGTATTTGTGTTGTTTACAGTTTTTGGCCATGAGCATTCTGTGTATGTGCAAAATGTTCTATTAGGTATATTCCTATGAATGGAAATGCTGACTCACAGAGTAAGTGACTATTTAAGTTTGATATATTATTAAAATTTTATCCAAAGGGATTGTACAAATTTATATTATTTCTAGCAATATATGAGAGCTTTAGTTCCTACACATCCAGGACAAAAATTAGTATCAGTCTTTATAATATTGGTCAGTTGGTTATTTTTTACAATGTTCACCAGTCAGGTGTATGTACAGTTTTAATTTGCATTTCACTAATAACAAAAGATGTTGATTAAGTTTTAATATGCGTATTGGCCCTTTGATTATTATCAATTGGGAAATACCTTTTCAATAAGCTATTTTTTCTTTTTTTTTATAATTTTATTGAATCATAATTATGTACATTGGTGCAATCATAGGGCATGATTCATATACATTCAGAAATATTTTGATCGTACTGTTATAGATAGCCTTCATGGCATTTTCTTGATCACGATATAAAGACATTGATACTCTACCTTTAATAAGTTTCACCAGTAACCTGCTAAGATGCACCGTAGGTGTGTTCCCACTAATTGCCCTCCCTCTACCCATCCTCCCCCCTCCCATCCCCTCCCTTTCCCTGTATTCCTGTGCTATAATTGGGTTTTAGCCTTCATATGAAAGCTATAAATTAGCTTCATATTAAGGCTGAGTACATTGGATACTTTTTCTTCCATTCTTGAGATACTTTGCTAAGAAGAATATGTTCCAGCT
>CAUYON010177027.1:0-44471 GCA_963573935.1 Arctocebus calabarensis
GGTGTCCACCGCGTAATGTGGGCCGCGCGGCCCTGTGTTGTCGGGGGTGTGCCACACTTATATTCATTTAACCAAACATCGTACCGTGGTTTGTGGGTTTTTTTTTTTTTTTTTTTTTGAGGCAGAGTCTCACTCTGTCGCCCTGGGTAGAGTGCCATGACATCACAGCTCACAGCAGCCTCAAACTCTTGGGCTCAAGTGATTCTCTTGCCTCAGCCTCCCAACTAGCTGGGTCTATAGGTGCCCACCACAACACCTGGCTATTTTTTGTTGCAGTTGTTGTTTTAGCTGGCCTGGGCTGGATTCAAACCCACCAGCCTCGGTGTATGAGGTTGGCGCCGTAACCACTATGCTACGGGCACTGAGCTATGAACTTCTTTTGAAAATAATTTAATTGATGGTCTTTAAAATTTTTCACAGCACACCTGAGACCCTGTCACAGCACCAATGCTATGGGGCACTGGTTGAAAATCACTGCCCTAGATGTTGCCGTGGAGTTTATTTTGGTTTGTTTTGTTTTAAGACATGGTTAAAAATTCCACTAGTGGACACCGAGCAAACTCAGTTCTTTCTACCACGTGGGGGGCGCCTCCCGTCCACTGAGGGGCTTGAGAGAGGGAGGAGGGGTTCTGCCCCAGAAGCTCCCTCTAGGGGCTGTGGGACCAACTCTTCTCCAGTTTCCAGCCTGCCGATTCCACATTCGCCAGTCCTGAAAGCTCTGCGAGCCAGTTCCTTAAATCCCTGTCTCTGTGCACACGCACACATGCGCATACACATGCACACACATGCACACGCACACGCCCGCTTGCATACTTGCATGCACATGCACACATTTGCATGCACACGCACATGTGTGCGCGCACACACGCATCCCGTTAGTCTGTTCCTCTGGATAGCCCTGAAGTACACACTCACTCCTCAGAGGGTGCTCAGATGGCCACTCTTAGCTGGGGAAGCTGCGGAGGGGCTCTTTGTCAGCACACAAATATTACAGAGAAGCAGGAAGGACACTGGATATTGAGGCCAGAAGGTGTGTCCCTGTGGCCTTATTGAGCCTCCACATTCTCCTGATTTTTTTTTGTTTTACAAAAAATCTGAAAATGAAGGAAACTTCAGATCAACTAGATCTGATCCTCTGCTCTTTTCTGATGTCTAGTTGGCGAGATTGACAAATATACTCTTATCCAAAGAATAAAAGATCACACCCATTACTCTAGCAAATGGCACCAGGCATGTGGGGCAGGGAGAGTGAGCTGGCTGGGCCTCTGCAAACTGTCTCAGCCAGCCCTCCCTGTTCACACCCCGAGGGAGAAACAGCTGTGGCCCCATGTAGCTCCCAAGAGGAAATTCTACCCTCCAAAAGTCCAGGTGGACAGGCCCAGCGGTGGGGACATGACCTTGGGGCCACACTCACTCCCCAGCTATGCTTCAAAGTGATTCTGCTTGCTCGTGGGCCTGGGCCTGGCCACCAGTGAACTGCTCCACCTTTCTGCCCACACAATTGGCCTTGGCACTTTTTAAAGACTCTTTTATTAAATGAGAAGTAACTCTCAGGTTTGGATTAGAGGACATGAAAGATGTGTGTTACCCAAGCTGAGGAGCCTGATCTGTTTTCCTCATCGTGGACACCACCAAGACTGCCCTCGCCCCGGAGGCTCAGTAGTCCCTGGAGGGCTCATGATGGTTTTAGGCAGGTTTTGATGTACTTTATGTCCTGTTCTGGACCCTGTCCTCTGCATTCCCAGATGTCCTTCATCCAGGGGCTGCTTCTGTGGTTGGGCTGCCCCAGGCACCTTGCCTGGCTTTGACCTGATCACACAGACTCCAGCAATCTCCCGGGGTCTCAGCGTTCAGGTTATAAACACTCAAGGTCAAGTCAAAACCAAAACCCACAAGCCTCCGAATACAAAGGGTTGTCTGTCCTGCTGAAAGTTAGGGTTCCGACATATGATGTTGTTGGGAAGAGTGGCATATGGTGTCCGGTTGTTGGAATGTAGGTTGTCAGTCCAGAAAGTTACCCACTTTCCTTTCCTCCTGGGTCATGTCCAGCATTTGCTAAATAGAGAGTTTGTTTCTTTTGACTCTGGCATGACTCCCAGGGAATTATACCTTGCTGCCCCACATTGCTTTTTCTTTTTAAAGAATTGTCACTTAGGAGTAGCTTCTATTGCAGATGGTAAATGCTTAAAATTCAAAATCTTCACGGATCATACTCTGAAGACATTTTGATCTTGACTTTATTGTAAGAAGTCAGTTGGTGTGCCTCCTTGTTTGGGGAGAGCTGTCTGCACACAGCAGGTGCTTGATAAATGCTCTTGATTAAGTGACATTGAAGCAGAGGTTCTTCTAGGCCAGGGTGCAAGGAAATCAGAAGCGTGACAGGTGCTTTGCACTGTGGAGCAATGCGGGCCTGCTTGTCTACAAACGCCCAGTCACCCGTACCTCTGTGTCGGCCCTGGTCGGACACATCTGCAGGGGCTGACTTGGCCTGCCCACGTGGAAAGCTTCTATCCAGGTGCACCTGTGCAGGGCTGACTGTACTGGAAACCTATGCAGAGGGCTGGCGCCTGGCACCTTGGAGCTTCTAACTGATGCAGGCAAGGGTACAGTGGGGAGGGAGGTGGACAGGGTGGAGCAAGCAGCTGCTGGACTCTTGCTAGCACTGGGCCTGCCCCAGGCCCTGCTAGACATTGGTACGTGCCCCATGAGGACAGTGCAAGGCTGTCTCGGCTGAGTCCCAGGCTCTGCACGGTCTTTTCAAAGTGTGTTAATCGGCTGCCACAAAAGTGCTCAGCTGCAAATTGGAAGTACTTCCCCTGGCAGGCACAGAAGCTTCACCCTCACCTGGAAGCGCCGAGAGCAGCATGTTTTCCATCCCGTTGTCACATTGGACTCATCCTAGACACAAAGAGCCACCTGTTGCTTACAGTAGCTGCAGAGGACTTGGGGAGTCTGCTCTGGTTTGGGGAGTCCTGTGCAAGCAGTCTGGTGCTGTTTGGAGAGACACAGGAAGAGAGAGAGAGAAAGAGAGAGAGCGTGTGTAGTGGGGAGGGCCCGGGGTTAAACGACTGGACCTGAAGGCCAGCTCTGCCGTCTACTACTGACTGTGGATTCAGGAGAGCTTCTTAATCATTTCAAGCCTCAATTTCCTCATGAGGGAGATGGGCTGGCAATACGCGTAAACCCGTGTTGCAGCCTTAACTCCCAGGACCTCAGAATGGGACTGTATTCAGAGACGGGGTCTTCCAAGAGGTAATTACGTTACAATGAGGTCATGTGGGTGGGTTCTAATCCAATGTGACCGGAGATGAGAGGAGATGAGGACGCAGACACACACAGACGGACGACCGTGTGAGGGCACAGGGACGGCCACCTACAAGCCGAGCGAGGGCACAGGAGAAACCAGCACCTTGATTTCAGACTAACCTCCAGGACTAGGAGAAAGCAGGTCTCCGTTGTTTAAGCTACCGGGTCTGTGGACTTGGTTGCGGCAGTCCCAGCAATCTAATACAAGGACCTGACAGATATGTAAGGATTAATTAGGGTTGTATAGAAACAGCTCAGTATCATTCCTAAAGCATCAACTAGGTTAATATTTTTAATATTTTACGTTCAGGTATTTCAGGGCAGCACAGCATGGCAGGTTGGACTCTGGACTGTCCAAGTTTGAGGTCTGGTGTGACAAACCACTCGAGTGGTTACCCGAGTGACCCTGGGTTTGATATTAAATTCTCTAAATGACAAGTTCCTCATTTCTTAAAAGGGGGAAATAACCACGGCAGCCTCAGAGTTGCTGGGGTGTGAGGTCAGGTCTTGGCCGTTCAGCACTTTCTGGGTAGCAGGTGGCTATTTTAATCGCTGCTGTAACTGGGGGCGAGTGGGATCCGGTGTCGACTCAGTGTTCAACGCATACCTCTTTTCTGGAGGGCCCTGGGAACGAGCGTGAGGATGGCCTCCTGCCAACAGCCCCAACTAGAACTTTAATTTTTTGCTGGGGACCTTATTTTATTCTTTCAGATTAATACGAGGGTACAGTAGGTTACAATGCTTGCATTTGTTAGGTAGCGTCCCTGTTCTGGTGGTGTCCCACACCCAGGCGGTGTGCCGTGTACACTCACATCGTGTCCGTTACTGGGAGCACCTGAACTCTTCTGAGTTCTATTCTCTGAGGTCTGTAGTTACTGAAAACTATAATACATATAGACATGGCTTTCTAGAATTTTATCTGTAAATTCACTCCTTATCTTTGAGTCTTTGGCACAGCCTTTGGGGGTAAGATGTCCTATACCTGCCAGTGTTAACCTTTTCTCTGACCAGAGAGAGTTTTGGATGATCAGGTAGAAGAGAACTTAGCTGTGATCTCCAGTGGAAAAGGTCTTGCTGTGCTTATGGTAATACAGGAACACCTTTAGCTTGAGAAGATAAACTTAAACACAAAGTTTGTTCTCTAGGAGGATACACATTCATTTTAAAATATGAACAAAAGGCAGTACTATTTTTCTTTACTGAAGTAAGAACACTTAATATGCGATCTCTCCTCTTAACAGGTTTTTAAGTGTGAGCACAGCTTCATTATCTGTATTCACAGCGCTGCTGCTTGGAGCTCCAGAACTTACTTATCTCGCATAATTGAGAGTTTATGCCTGTTAATTAGCAACTCCCCATTTCCCCTCCCGCCAGCCCCTGGCAAGCACCCTTCCATCCTTTGGTTCTGGGAGTCTGACAACCTTAATGCCTCGAGTAAGTGGCTTGCACAGTATTTGTCTCTCTGTGCCTGGTCTGTTTCATTCAGCCTAACTTCCCCCAGGTACACTCATGTTATTACAAATGGCAGGATTTTCTTTCTTTTTTTTTTTTTTTTTGCCCTTTTGCTTTTAAAAGCCAAGACAAGTAGGCAAAGGCAAACAAGTGGGCAGCCAGAAGCCTGGCATCAGTACATTCCACGGGAAGTCTTAGGGTGGTTCAGCCTGGCCTGGGTCTCTACCAGTGATTCCCAGACTTTCCCACCTGAGGGGTGTGGCAGCTTGGGGCGGGGTCTGGTGAGCTGAGCCCAGCAGGGCATCTCTTTGAAGGCTCATTTATAATCTTGCAAAGATCCACAAACTTTGAATTATATGCATATTCAACTTTAGATGTAAAATAATATTTCAAGCTCTCGAATGAGAAGGAAAATGCAACGTGTCCCAAAGTGTTCCCCGCCATACACAGCGCAGCATCCCAGGTGCCACTTCCTTGTGTAGATCACGGGCTTAGGGCCCCGTGCAAGGGGCAGGTCTCTGTGCCCTTCAGTCTGCGTCTTCCTTTCTGCTGTCCTTCCATGGGTATCACTGCTGGGTCGTGTCTGTGGCTTCCTCAGGCTCTCAATGACTCCTTCTTGAGATGGTGACAGTGGAGAGTTCAGCTGTGACCACCTCTGAGGCTCAGGTTTCAGAGGACTTTTTGGAGACAACAGTTCTGAGAGCCTGGGCGACTCTGAGCTGAAATGGTGAGGTTATATTTTGAGGCAAGGTCCTTCAGGGGCCAAGTATATTTCAGGCGTGTCAGGGGACAGTGACCACTCACCTTGCTGCCCAGCCCGTCTGTCCATGACAGGCTTGCATTGCAGCCTCACAATGGCTTCTGGGTCAGGCATGTGACAAGGTGGCACTTTCCACGGAGGAGCCTGTAACTGTCAGGAGACTCCCTGAGAGCTGGCCAGCACTTGCGTGTCCTAGCACCCCCCCCCCCCCACACACACACTGGTAAGAAATGAGGTTCCCAGCATTCCAGGAGGAAGGCCAGGGAGATGAGTGAGACAGGAACTGACACCTTGCTGCCCTGTGACAAGGGTTCTGCAGGAGGGTTTCTTTCTTGCACTCTTGGCCAAACCAGGCAAGCCACCAGCCATCCCTCCAGACCTCTTGGAATCAGTGCCAAATAAATAGACCAGAATTAAGTGCAGGCTGTGATGAAGGACAGCCACTCTGCCATGGTTTGGCTTCATGTGTCAACTCCAGAGAAGGGAACGAAGCCTTGGATTGTATAAAATGGTGGCGGGGGTGGGATGGGCACTAGAAAGTCTCCTAAACCCCTCCTGTGCAGAGACATATCTAATTCTCCTCTTCTCTCTGAGGAAGTGCCCTCGGCATTATAGGGGTGCAGAGCCCCTGGACTGAAGGACTGTGCCATTAGGTGCCATGATTGGTGCTCTGCGTACAGGTGGCCAGGTGCTCCAAGGTCAGGGAATCCCTGTGACCCAGCGCCGGTGACTGCAGTAGGGGCTCCAGCATGGGCAGAGGGCTTGGTCACATGGTGGCAGGGAGGCCACCACAGAGCCCCACTGGCAAACAGCTGGCTAGTTAGGAGCCTTTTGGAGAGCTCAGCCCTGGCCTCCTCGGCCCCCCAGCCATGTGCATGTCGGTGCGGGAGAGAAGGGGCAGTCTGGTCAGTGCAAGTGGAGGCCTCAGGCCACAGGTCAGGACATCTCAGGTCCTGCTTCCTCCCTGACCTCAGGGCACAGAGCCCCTGTGTTTCCATAAGGTCATTCATTACACAAGCTCCGGGCGGATGTGTTGTTTTCCTCCTGCATTTATTTTAAAGGATCAATTAATGGAAAGTCCTGGTTGATTTTCTTAGAGAAATACAGATTCGTTGGCTCTAAAGATGGAACATGAGTTTTCTGATTTTTAAGGTAATTAAAGGTCAAGATTTCAACAACTAGTGTCCCTGCAGAACCCAAGGGGCAAGCAGAAAAGATGCTTCCCCTGGCGCCTATACACCACCTTCCTTCTCAAAGGCAGCAGCCACTTTGCAGCAGGAAAAAACAAAGAGCACCCCTCCTGGGCCACCCTGCGCCCCCGCCCAAGTGGGAGCGGGGGGTGGGGGTGCGATCTGGTTCAGCCACCTGGCCCGGCGGCGGGACGCGCGAGGACGCGCGGCAAGGTCCCTGGGCTGCGGACGTCCTAGCGCTGCCCTCCCGCGTGGCCCCCGGCCCGGCCCAGCCCCGCGGAGCTCGGCCCGAGCATGCGCCGTGATGCGGGCGGCGGGCGGCGGGCGGGGAGGTGGCGCGCGGCGCTCGGTCCCCTTCCCGCACCCAGCCGCCGGCTGCCGGTTGCTAAGCAGTTATTGTTTCTGTGGCGATTGCAGAGGCTGTCGCTAATTAGAGAAGCCCCACCAAGCAGCAGCATCTTCCCTCCTCGGATCCTCGGGCTGCTCTTTTGCTTTGCAAGAGCAAATTGGGCTGGTCCGCCCGCTGTCCCTCCCCCACTCCCCACATAGCCTTGTGATCTCCGAAGTATGGACTGAAATCGCGCTGCTCAGACCTCTCCGCGGCCCCGCGTGCCTCCCAGCGCCCGGTTAGCCCGGCCGGCGGCGGCGAGCGCCCTGGACAGACATGACCACTGCCAAGGAGCCCAGCGCCTCCGGGAAATCGGCGCAGCAGGAGCAGGTAACGCAGCTTTGGGGCGTCCCTGTGAGCGCGACATGCTCGGTGTCTGTTTGTGCCTTGGTCCCCCAAGCCCCCGAGCGCTGCCGTGCGCCCCCGCCCTGCCCGACACGGTGCCCTGGCTCGGTGGGTGCGGGCGCAGCGCGCAGCTGGAGAGGCAAACTTGATGGGAAGCACCTTTGGACAAAGGCCTCTCTTCAGAGCTGCCGAATTCAGTGCCTCAGTGAAGGTTCCCAACTAGTACTTGGCAATTTGGGGGTGGGGGGAGAAGGGGTGTCGCAGAAAACAAAAATAGATCCTCCGGTGGGACTTTGCTTTTCTTCTCAGCTATGTTTAAAGGACGTTTCCTTCCACACCTGATGTCCCTTTCCCTCGTGTTTTTGGAAGGTATGAACAGATCCGCTGCCCCAAACTCTCCAGGCTGGAGGGCGCGCAGTGGGACTCTGGGAGGGGCAGGTGTCCAGAGGCGGCCAGGACTGGTGATGGGTGGCCGCTCTCTCCACACTGTCCCGAGCAGGGGAATCAGCAAGCCGTGTTTCCCCACTGTGTCCACGTGCAATCCTCTTCTTAGACGGTGGTGAGGGTTCTTGGCTTTTAATCACTGCTCAGGTCACCTCAGGCAGATCATTAAAATAGATCCTGGGAGATACCTTGAGGCTGGCAGAGCAGTGTGCTCAAGCTTGGGGACTCACAGCATCAGCGGATCTCTTTTTACCGAAGGGTTGCTGGTGGATGTCATTTGCTAGGACTGGGCGAAGAAAGACCTCCTTTGAGTTCAGGAAAGCAAAGGTCCTCTTTAGGGACATGGTGTGACAGACTCCAACCATTTGCTATTCAGAGACTTATGTGAAGATAACTTTGGAATTATATTTAGCATGAGCTCCATTTGGGGGGTCATTTTGCCAAAGCCCAATTTTTAATTAAAAAAGGGACCATCTTATTAGCCTGATGACTGTCATTATTGTCATTATCATCTAAAAGATTTAAATACAGTTTTTTTATTTCTTCTGGGAAGATTTAATAAGCTTTAGTATCTAAAAATTCTTACATTCCATGTGAGAGCTGAATAAAGCTTCCTGCTTATTATAGCTTGACAGGTTCAAAACAGACATGTCAATCCCTCTTCCTCTTCAAAATTTCTATAGAATATTCACTCAATAAATATTTCCACCCTAAATTAGCATCTCATAACTAACTGGGTTTCCTTTTGTTCCATTTCTTCTCCCTGACGAGGTATGAAATAAGGGCTGGCCTTACAGGCTGGCCTTGAAGTAGGACTAAGCTAGTATTTCTGACCATGGGACAGAAGTGATAATTATGAAAAGAGCATGTTACTATTTATAGTTCTATACTCAAGGATTAGGAATCAAGAGCCCAATCTGTGTTATGTAAAAGAAGTTCCCTGCACAATTTCACAGTTTTATTCGTCTTGTCTTGTCAGATACCTCGAATGTCAGGAAAGTGGAGATGGTTAATTAGAGAGTGGGCTTGGGAAGCTGTATGAGCTCTTGGTTTGAGGTTACACCTTTCACTCACTAGAAATCCCCCATCCTTGAACCTGCTTAAACTGGATAAGACTGAAGACCAGAGGCAGCTGTGGCTGCAGAGAGCAAGTGGGACCCCCAGAAGCAGCTGACCTCACTGCAGCTGGACAGTCCTTTTTCCTCCATTTTCAGAGGAGAATCTTCTTGACCCTGAAAACTTCACAAAGTCAAGGCTGAGATAAGAGAAGCCAAATGGGATGGCAGCCGAAGATCTTGCATTTAAAATATTTATACCTCTAGGAGGCCTTGGCTGAGATCTTTGTAAACTGCTCAGAACACAAAGCAGTAAATAAAATACTAACATAAAATTTCTGAAGACTATTTTTGTTTCCCCATGATATATACCTTTAAAAAGACATTAAAACTATGTTATGTGATTGGACTACAGAGCTCATAATGAGTTCTCCAATTCTTTTTTTTTTTTTGTCCTTGCTGTTGATGAAACTTCAGGGGATAGCTCTGTGCCCAGGGTGAGAAGAATTTGTAGAGAGACAAGGAAAGAGGAATGTGTTCCCTTTATTTGAGAGGGCAAGGAGGATTACTGGTTGGCATGGACATGGGGGGGTCATGTTATTGAACTAACTTAACCCCTGCCTTCTGATCACCACGAATTGCTTCTTATGAGAACTCCGAAAGCATGCGAGTAATCTGAGGATGAGCTCCAACCTCTGCAACACTCTAGAAATTATTTGGTTACTACAACAGACCATCTCCCTCTTCTTTGCAGACTCACAGAAGCATGGCAGTTCTTTTACCAGCTTTGGCAGTTGAGAGTCAGATGTGTGTGTGTGGGGGGGTGGCTGGAAAGGACATGTGTATGTCAGGGATAATGAATTAGTGAACAAAAATTAGGAAAAGATACAACACCAAGTGATGTTACCTATTAAGCAGAGGTTTCTGGGTTTGTTCCTAATGTAATAAACATCCTAAACATAGATGAGTATTCAAAGAGTTTTGGAGGACTTTTCTTAGTTGTTTTTTAAAAATCTATTTAATACATCAGCAAAAAAGGGTGAATTGACTTACAAAAAACCATTTCTATTTCTCTTTGGAGATGCTAAAGCTTGTTTTTAAATGAAGTATTATCAGCCCAGAGATGGTAGAAAACAAATACAGCTTTCAATATGACTGAATTGAATTCATCCTTTGGCTCTGAAGCCAATCAGATGATGCTGAGGCTCTTTGGTCAAAACTGGACTGGCTTTGTCTGTACCCGGCTTTCCCTGCACACAGAGTGAAGCTGACTGAGAGAGCTGGAAAATCTGAGGCTGGTGTGGGTTAAATTCAGGGTATTCTCACGAACAAACTAAACCTTCCTGAGAGAACCACGTTAAGGGATTTTTTCCCCTTAAAATAAAGTACAAGTTTACTTTAATACATACACTCCTCACTTCAAATGATTTGAAATTGGAAAGCAGTAACTGGCAATCCTGTTGAGTAAGAGAAGGCAGAAAGGTGAGTTCCTTCTGCCTCCACTGAGTCATGACACATTTTTGCTCAAATATTAAGCAGGGATGAGTTTTTAGAGGCATATTCTGTACATGTGTATGCACACGTCTGTGCACATATACCAACACAAACACACACACACAAGTATGTGTACACACGCACACCTTACATGTCACAAAATCACAGAGTTAGAAGGGACCGCACAAGTGTACCCCAAATCCTTGTTTACCCTCTTGTGCTCAGGAATCTCACAAATATGTAAGAATATACCTTTCCTGAAAAAGATCTCTAAGAAAGCTTCTCATGTAAAAAATCTCCAGTATTCTATTGAATAGCTTGGATTATTTGCAGTATGTTCAACTTCACTTATGTCTTTAACTTCCTTAGACCCCAAAATCAGTTGTTCTGATCATGTCTTGTATATGTGACAATTATTTTTTATGGCTTCTCTGTCTTTTGTAAGCTGTGTAAGTCCTAACATAAACCTCCAGGTGTTTCTATTCTCCTATTAAATTATTGCACCCAGGACCTAGTGTTGAATGATAAGTTAAATTATTTGTCTCAATAGTATTTTATAAATAACGAATTCAGTAGACTGGACATTAAAACCCACATAGCTTAGAATTCAGAGAGAAGTTATATGGCCTTAGGGAGGAACACACAGATGTGATTCCAGAACAGGACTTCTGGTGTTCTCAGCCATTGCTCCTGGAATTCCATCCTGTTGCTTCTGGCGGTAGTGAAATTAGTACTGATAGAGAGGATCTGGCTTTGACTATGAAAAGAGTTAATTTTTTGCGTAACCATGTTAAGGGAAAAAAGTCAATTGCATTTAGGTAAATGTGTTATTAGGCAAAAAAAAAGTACATCGAAATCCAGAAAAATAAGATTCTGTGTAGGTGCAAACATAACATTACAGATGAGTCCTCATAGGAGAGATGGTCCTTTCATGCTTCAAAAAAGGGGACGTTGGTTATAGCAACTCATGTAAATTAAATTCCTTTCTGCTCATGGTCTAAATTATCTAAGACTTTACGGATAAAAGGAAACATGAAGGAACAGGGTGGAGAATAGGAAACCCCAGGTTCTAAGGATTGTATAGAAATGCGTCTAGGACTCATGGACTTCCAGAGCAAAGAGAAAGAGAATAGATTATACATTGATGCAAAAGTGCTGATGTGTGAAGGATTTGGGGGGAGAACTGGGAAGTTGTAGGTATTCTGGAGAGCGCACACCCAGAACAAGAGCCCCGAGTGGGTCTGGAGGAGAGGGTTAAGATGTGGAACCCGTCCCCTGGCTGCAAATGCGTACCTGTCCGGGCCTGTTAGGAACAATTGCCACACAGCATCACCACCTGTTTCATCCACCAGCACCCTGCCCAGTACGTGGATAAATTGGCTTCCATGAAACATGTCTTTCCCTGGTGCCAAAACGGTTGGGGACTACTGGTGAGTAGAGCAGCCTGAGGTCTCTGGGGTGTGCCATCCTCACAGAGGGGCACTGGGCCTGGCCAGCAGAGGGAACCCATGCTGAGGAAGCCAGCAGCTAGCTTGAAGCCTCCTGAGCTCTGCTCCCAGGCCCTCAGGCAGGCCCCCAGCCTTCTGGGATCCATGTCACATCATCTACTCTAAACGCTGACCCGCAAGTGTCACTGAGTACACTAAGTGAAAAATCCACACAGTCTGGACGGGAGCAGGGACAAAAGGCCCCCAGATTGGCTGCTGGTGCAGGCCAACTCAAGTCAATGGGAACAGCTTGCTTTTCTTTCTGCAAAAATGCTGTGTGTTTTATTGTTTTCTTCTGACATTGCATCGAACTTAAAGGTGCCCCTCACGTTCTATACCGTTGTCACCAGGGAAGGCTTAGCCAAGACCTTCAGGTGCTCCTCCGAGAGGGCTCCGTGCACCTGCAGCGCGCTCAGCCCCAGTGCTCGTGCGGAAGCGGTAACAGCGCTGCCCCTACAGGAAGGACAGTCTCCCTGCTTCCGCCTCGTCGGAGTTGTCGCCTTGTTGCGTTTATGGAACTGAACCATGCCCGTGTTTGGTAGTGACGGGATCTGAGTTTGCGGTAGACACCATCCACCCTCTCTCTGAGAAAGGGCAGGGCGCGTCGGTTGGTGGGCCGCGCTAAGAATTGAGAACGAGAATGTAATTTAGGATACTCTATAAGCTCTATAATGTAAATTAGGATTCTCTATAAGCTCTGAGAGATTACTGCGGGCTTGATGTCCTTCTTAGAAAGATCAGAGAGGTAAAGGTTGTATAGTCTTACCTCAGACCTCATTTTGGGAAAACAAACTAAACTGAGATGTTTTATTTCAGGTTGTAGGGTTTGTGCCTTTGCGGCCTTAGAGCGTGGGAGGGCCCCATGCCCCGTGGGGCGGGAGGTGCGCGTCCACCTGTGCGCGGTGACGCAGACGCGCTGCCAGGCTGTGCGCGGTGACGCAGGTGTGCTGCCAGGCTGTGCGCGGTGACCCAGGTGTGCTGCCAGGCTGTGCGCGGTGACGCAGATGCGCTGCCAGGCTGTGCGCGGTGACGCAGGTGTGCTGCCAGGCTGTGCGTGGTGACCCAGGTGTGCTGCCAGGCTGTGCGCGGTGACGCAGACGCGCTGCCAGCCTGTGCGCGGTGACCCAGGCGCGCTGCCAGACTGTGCGCGGTGACGCAGATTCGCTGCCAGCCTGTGCGCGGTGACGCAGGTGCGCTGCCAACCTGTGCGCGGTGACGCAGGTGCGCTGCCAGGCTGTGCGCGGTGACGCAGGTGCGCTGCCAGGCTGTGCGCGGTGACGCAGGTGCGCTGCCAGGCTGTGCGCGGTGACCCAGGTGCGCTGCCAGGCTGTGCGCGGTGACGCAGGTGCGCTGCCAGGCTGTGCGCGGTGACGCAGGTGCGCTGCCAGGCTGTGCGCGGTGACGCAGGTGCGCTGCCGGCCTGCAGGCCTCCCCGACTCAGCCTTGAAGGTGCGGAATTACCCGAGTGGGCAGAGGTCTCGCCGCACGCTGCCGGGCAGGCGATGAAACCCAGCCAGTTTACTCCGAGACCTCCCTCCCTCCGTCTCCAGCCGCGTCACACGCCCCACCCAGGCCGCCTGGGACGAGCCCTCGTTTGCTCACACTTGACTCTTTCTATCAAGACTGTCACACGCACTATTCCACCTGGGCCGTGTTAATTGACTGAGACGAATCCCATCATTAAGAAATTGTATGGGATGGGCGTAATGTATTCCTCTCCCGAGAGCATGTGTAATCTTCAGGGTAGCCATTGGTGATGAAACCAAATGGAATTGTGAATGGCTGGAATTTCAGGTACAAAGTTATGGCTGAGCTAACGGAGAAAAGAGTAAAGTATTTAGTCACCTTATGAATGAAAAATTTAGTTGCGATCACAGTGAAGATGAGCTTGGTTGGCACCCCTGAAGTCACTGCTAGGCTGTGTACATCACGTAAGTACCTATTTATTCTGTGATTGCCTTAGAGCTGGTCTTGCAGGCAAGCTACAAACATTATAACAGGTCCTGTCGCTGCTTTCTGCCTCAAAGTCTAGGAAAACTTTATGCCAATAGAGTTGAAATTTTCAGCAATTCCTTCTTAGTAAAATCGTCCTAAGCACAGGTGTTGAGTCAGTGTTGTGGGTCCACCTCGATGGTGTTGCCTGTCGGATTTTTAAGGCACAGCCAGGTCCTGAATGCAGCCCTCTGCCAATGGTTTCATGGAGCGCATTGCTGATATGGTAATAAAGTCTTGGTCCTCCAATTTTCAGTGGCAATGTGTATATTACTCCCTTACTGGCATCTGACTAGTCTTTTAAGCGATTTAACTACCTTGCCAGAGCTCAAGAAGATCCGCTTTCCCCAACGTGAAGCTGCATGAGACTCTGAGCGCCACCTCAAGCTGCTAAGTTATTAATTTGGCACTCAGGCTTCTAAAAGTAGCTGTGTGCGCGGCTGTGAGCTGGAAGGTGGGACACAGACCAAAGACTGCCCACGCAATTCGGCTGGTTGAAATGGGAAAACTGTGGAGGGTGGTAGTGGAGCAGCGCTTTCAAAAGCTTGAAAAGGTCAAAGTCTCTTTCCTGACGTGCTCCTGTGATTTCTCCTGAAGGTAACCGGAGCTCGTTCTCTTGAAGGTTGGTCCAACCCTTTGAATAGCTTACCCATGGCAAGAGGGTCGTTGCAGCCTCCAGATTCAGAGTAGATCCCTGTACCTTTCTCTTTGAGAAATGATAATAATATGTAGCAGAAATGGCCTTGAATGGTGGTGATGTATGTTTTTAGATTAATGAAAGAATTTTACTTTATTTTCAAGTGGTGTTTTATTCTTCTCATTAGAATATTTGAAATTGTTATAGCATTCACTGTGGGAATTCTAAGAGTATCTCAAATAAGATCACTGACTAGGAGAGGAAAGTAAATATATTTTTAACTTGAGTAACTGCCTAATATCCCATCCACTCATGAGACAGATTTTGGATCAGAGGAAGATTTTAGTCTTGATAAAGAGGTAACAGAACGAGAGCTTGAGATGAGCAGAGGGCAGGAGGGTGCCCAGCCATGCTGCCTGGACCGAAGGGAAAGCCAGCGGTCTGTGGGGAGGCAGAATGTGTCTTTGTGGCACGTGGTGCCAGGGAACAGAAACTGGGGTGATGCTATGAAAGTGTTTTGAAGCCAGGGTGGCATATGAACCATGCAGTGGGAAGCAGCAGAGGATTCGGGAAGTACAAGAAGAGACGGAAGAAACCGGGACTCGACGCGACAGGTGTTCGCTGGGGAGAACAGGTATTTGTGAAACCAGTGAAACTGGAGGAGTGATTTGGATGCAGGGATTTGTTTTGTTAGTGTTATTTAATCTAGTCATGTCTGGATAGATGAAAATAGCACATTGGAAGCTTCTGGTCTACGAAGAGCAAAAAGGGTTTGTGACTTCAGGAATAAATTCAAGTTTACCTAGAAGCAAGGAGGCATTTTAAGACACTGTGGCGTGTATACATCTGTATGTACATCTGTGTGTCTATCTGTCTCTTTGTAGTATTTCTTGGAATATCCTGCAAAAGAAACACGGTAGAACCACCCCAAGGACTGTAACAAACTGGTGAACATACACAGGTGGTCAACATAAGGAACTAGACCCTCTGTACTGATACACATAGGTGGTGCATGTCCAGTCCGTGAAAATTGGGTCTACTGAAGGAGGTGGTCAGTGTAGGGAGGTGGTCAGCTATGGAGAGTACTGTATTTTGAAGAGTCGAGACAGTTAGAATTTCAGGCTCTGATTTTGATAAGCCAAATAAACAGCCCATTCCTCTAACTCCAAGTCATATAGTGCATAGTTAAAGAAGATATTGATTACTGAGAGAACTTCAGCAGAGAAAAACTATTTAATCATTAAAAATCTCACAAACTCCCTTAAAACAGTCACATACCAAGGGGGGTGGCAGGAAGGGTCTGTTTTCACACGTTCCTGACAACCCCCCATTGGTTTGTGACTGTTGTTAATGCATTTCGTCAATTCTACCTGCTGGTGGCAAGGGTTGGGGCAGGGAGGATTTGACCTCTGCCTAACTCTGTTTAGGGGGAGTGGGAAAACAGCTCTGCTGTGTCAGGAATGCCCCAACTTCCGGCCCCAGTTCTTGCATCTGCCAGCTGAGAGACCTCAGACAAATCAGGACTAATTTTGCGTCTATAAAATGGGGGTAATGCCTATCATACTGTTGCTATGAAAATAAAAGAAAATGTTGATCAAGCACAGAGTGCTGTTCGTGGCATGGAGATTTCAAACCTGTTTGGTGAGCACTTACAATGTGTGTTGACTTAACAGTGATTGGGGTTGTTTCCTGTTAATACAAGGGCACATATAATGAGATTACATTGTTTGCTTTTGCAAGGTAGTGTCCAAATTGCAGTTGTGTCCTTCACACAGGAAGTGTGCCATATACCCTCATTGTTCTTGGCAGGAAAGAACCTGCTGACCCCCTCCCCCACCTCACCCAAAAGAACCTGCTGATCCCTCCCCACCTCACCCAAAAGAACCCACTGACCCCTCCCCCACCTCACCCAAAAGAACCCACTGACCCCCTCCCCCACCTCACCCAAAAGAACCCGCTGACCCCTCCCCACCTCACCCAAAAGAACCCGCTGACCCCTTTCCCAGCTCCCAGCACTGAGTTTTTCTCTCACGTGAGCATGTTCTTGTTAATCTACAAATTTTGAATTAGTGTTGAGCACATGTGATGCTTATTTTTCCATTCCTGTGATGCTTAACTTAGGAGAGTGTTCTCCAAATCCATCCAGGTTGTTACAAAAGATACAAAATCTCCATCGTTTCATGGCTGACTAGGATTCCACGGTCTACATCTTCGGCAATTTCTTACTCTGTTCCTGTGTTGATGGGCACTCAGGTTGATTCCACATCTTGGTGACTGTGAATTGAGCATTTGTAAAGGTCCATGTGTCCATTCTAGGGTGGGTTGTTGTATAAACTCTCAGCACGTTTGAGTTATACACTACCTAATGCACCATCTTGCCCACTATTTTTGCACTTTGGTATAAGAAACAGAAACCTTTCCTCCAGTGGATATAAACCAAACCTGGCATGTGCAGGAGATGAAAGCCTTCTCTAGTGGCCTGAGCCAAGTCAGCAGAGCCCTGGGCTGGGTTGGGGCACAGTTCACAAAACATAGATCTATTTCAGCAGCCTTAATGTACACAGGGGAAAATAGAGCTAAGAGAGGTTGGGTTGCAAATTCAGAGCACACCTCCTCCCATTTTTTCCTTTAAATCAAGCAATCCTGAGTGAGACACAGTAAAAATACTATGCTAAGAAGATTAACACAAAACTGATAGTAACTGGAGATGGCAAAAGAGATAACGCAATTTGGCAATGCAGAAGGATTAGAAAATACCTGTCTTGACATCAGTTAGGAAAAGCTTGGGCATAGTGGTGAGTGCCCACAGTCCCAGCTATTCTGGAGGCTGAGCTGGGAAGATCACAGCAGACTGGAGCTGGAGGCTGCAGTGTGCAACGGTCATGCTGGCAAGTAGCCACCACACTGCAGCCGGGGCATTGCAGCCTGCCCATCATGTTCTTCATGGCAGCCTTCATGTTTTAGTAATGAATGAGTTACTTAGTTTTTTGAGTTGCTTGTGAAACAAGGAAGATAATAAGGGTGTTACAATTGTCTGTCTTTCCCGTATTTTTTAAAGTAAGTGACAATACATTATGCTTTGGAAGAATGTAGTAGTTAATTTTCAATCTCATCTTACTATTGAATAAACTCAAAGGCAGTAGTTATGCAACAGGTGTGGGAAGACAGCAGTCTGCGGGGGTTCGGGGGTGTCCCTGGACAAATTTGGCCCAGGAGGGATTCAGCTGTTGAAACATCGGGAGTTTTTTTGTGTCCGTGAGTTTAAAATGAAGCAAAGGGATATTGCTTATTCACCCTTGTATTGCAGATCCCTTTTGAGGTTATGATAGAAGCCATGGATCTGCTCCAGAAAAATCCCCATGACCTCTTAAGTGCCTGGGCCCACATCCCTGTCGCTGTGCCTGGGAACTCAAGTTGGAGCTCTGCTGTCTCGCTGTGCAGGCTCAGCATACATCCGCAATGAGGTATTCTGTGCACAGACCTTGGGCAGCACAGGGAGGGGCCCAACAGGCCATGTCACTGTGTCTCTAGCTCCAGGCACAGCGATGCCCCCAACCCCTGTGCCAGCTGGATCAGAGGGAATAAACTGCACCCTCCTCTCTGGACCTCCTCCAGTAAATGGCCCACAGAGTTGAGGGTCTGTGGTCTTACTCATTTATTCATGAATTACTGAACAAATAAATAAAATTTTCAGAGCCCTAGAGGAAAATCAATCCTCCTCTGATTCACCGAGTCACCTTGTTGTGCCTGGGGCTTGAAGTGTCATTTCTACCCTGTCTTCCCAGGGCTCTACCCACCCCTGTCCTCCCTGAAACTCTTTCTCTGCACAGAAGCATCAGCTGTTCACTGTCCACTCCAGCAACCAGCCCCAGTCAGTACTTGGTCTTGCTGTAAGGGAATATTCTCTCATTTACCAACTATGTAGATAAACAAGAAAATCGATTAAAGAGCAGAGATGGACTATGGAAAAATGGGCATTGCACACCACCAGGGCCCTTGTTAGTGGCTGTGGCTGACACAGGAGCTCCAAGTCCTCCCATCACTGAGTGATCTGCTGAAATAGAAGGGTGAATTCTGCTGGCACTGCCTTCTCTGACAGGGACAAAGCGGTCTTGGATGTTTGGGTTGATCCTCCACTTTGCATGTGGGAGAACAAAAAGAAAGTGGATCAAGATTAAAGGAAAGAAAAATTCTAGAAGGCACCTCAGTTGGCTTGGGGAATTTTGTAGATCTTTTCCATGAGGTGACTGAGGTGCAAGAGAGTTTTCAGGTGCAGGTGAGAGGATGGGATACTTGCTTGCAAAAAAATGAAGTATTAGCGAAACTATCGCTTGGGGAGCACAGGCAGTGGGGTCTGTGATCTGGGGGGAAGCCCCCGCTTTGGCTCAGACAGGCCCGAGTTTAAACCCCAGCCCTGCCACATGTCATAGGCAGCAGTAGAGAAGCAGATCACTGGGTTTCCACAGGGAGCAAATGCCTCGATGAGAATGGCCAGGCAGAAGCACAGCCGTGATGACGCAGTGTGAACGGGGTGGGTCCTGACTGTCACCCCCATGCCACCACCCTCAGGCTACAGAGGAGACTCTGGAAGTGGGCACAGATCCGCTTCCCGTGAAGTGCGTTTACTTTTCCTTAACTGCTGCTGTGCTCAGAATTGGACGGAGAAGACGCTGCGTACAGTGAGTCTGCAGTTGTTGACTCCATTAAATTCACTTAGGCATGTGGCTGAATGGCGAGGCTGGGGTACTTGCCGCTCAGGTGTGGTCTGCTGCGTTTGCACCGTAGATGCTCACATGACTTAGCTCAGAAGTGATGCTGTCGGAATCTGAACCCGTCAGGCAGCCGGTGTCTATAGTGCTGTGTGCAAAATAGACCCTGTATTTCATTTGTGTTCAAGTCTTAAGCAATGGTAGGTTTGAGATTATAAATCTAGAGTCTGAGGTATTGTGGCCCCAGTAATGAATGGGTATATGACTAGAAGCTTTGATTAGTTTATTTTTATATCACTGATGAAAATTTCAGATTTATGTCATTGTGTTGACTTTGCTTGATTGACGAAATTACACTTAAAATAACAGTTTTTGAATCCAATAAAAATCCTAAGGACCCCTGTGGGTGGGGAGGTAAGCTTGGGAGATGTGTGAACCTTGTGGCGGCTTGTAGGATATGTTTTAAAAAAATAAATGCCAAGGGAAGGAAATGCTAGTAACTTTAAGTGTGTTATTAAAATTTTTATTTCAGGAAAGAAACCCAAAAATACCTTTTGTAGTAGCTTCTCAGCTAATCCAACTGTCTTGAATTTTAGGAGTATCCAGAGAATTCAGATAAATAAGCTAAAAGAGAAGTATTAAAATGTTTCCAGTACCAAGGAAAGATCAATGGACATGCCAGTAACATGCTGTCTGATCATTACTCACAATGTACACTCACTCAAATGTCACATGTGTAACTGTGATACACCATTAAAGAGAAAAAAGAAAGGAAAAACATTTCAAAAAGTCATATTTTATATAAGCTTTCACCTGTGGGAGAATCCTCACTTACAGCCTTTGATCCTCTAGTTGTTGGCCTTGAACAGAGCCAAAGAAATTATGTATTACAGAGACGTATTTAGGAACGCATGAGAGCGTTTTTAATGACATAGGACTCATTATTTGTCTCTGCCTTGCTCATTCTTTGTATACTTAGAAATGTCAATTATTTTCTTACATTATCTTGTAAAGAGGTGTAATTAATTTAAAAAGAATAGAGCGACCATGGGAAAGAAATTATTAAACCACAAATCAATTATATCTGTCAACCACCCTCTCTCCTGCCTCCCGCAATCTCCTGTCCATCCTCTGTGAGCAAGGCCCAAGCGCTGGGGATCACTTCACTGCAGGTCCTTTGGAAATGACTTGTACACTTATAAAACTTCTTGGAAAGATCAATCCCCTGATTGGTTTCTGTTGCGGATTCCCCAGGTCAGGCCTATTGCAGCGTAACCAGAAATCACTGGCACAGGATGGGAAGGGAGAGTGGATTTCCGTCCTTTGTTATTTGACGTGTTTTATTTTATTTCTTCTTGAGCTCCATGAGAGAGTGTAGTAACCATCTACTCTCAGGTGTCCCCAGACATGTATATGATGGAGAAAACTCACTCCGGTGTGTCTGACCATTCGAGAGATGTTTTGTCCCCAGCATCTTTTTCGGCAGCCAGGGCTGCAGGTGAGGCTGACGCGCCTTCCTCCCTTTCAGCTCTCCTCGGCCTCCCTGGGTCTCTGCTGTGGGAAGTCTATGCTTGGTCTCCAAGGCCGGCAGCAGGAAGGGTCACCGTGTCAGGCGTGCTGATGAGGGGACCACAGGACACCTACAATGCAGGTCTAGACAAGTCTTCCTGGCGTTTTAAAGCAAAAAAATACACCGAATGATCATCTATTTCATGTAAAAACACTAAGACTGTTTTGTTATAAGGATGGAGAGAAGGTGATCACTATTTTGTTTATTTATTTGACTTCAAAGTTTTTGCTCTATGGTGAATGAAATTTTATTTCTGGAGACAAGGTGAAAATGCCTCATTTTTCCGTGCTTCATGTCAGTAACTATGACAGGGTAATGCGGTTGCTTTATAGTGGTCCAATGCTCTGCTCCTGTGCCAGTGAAAGGTGCAGCGTGAGCTGCCCATGGAGTCTGAACAGTTTTGGTAGCCACATTCAAAAATTAAAAAGAAACAGAGGGATATAGTTTTATAATATATTTTATTTAATGCAGTATATCCCAAGTCTAATCATTTTAACATGAAGCCAATATAAACATTGTGAATGAAATTAGTTCCATTTTTTCCCCATAGACTGAGTCTTTGATCCCATGTGTGAGTTTTCCCCCTGCAGCACCTGTTGATTGAGACTGGTCGCACTCCCAGTGCCAGCCCTCCGTGAGGACCTCCATCCAGCAGCTCTGCTGGCAGCTCTGTACCATACTTGGTGTTCACGTAAACATACCCTCCAGCATCTTTAATTCTGCGGTAAAATGAAAGATTCCTCTCTAGGCAGTACAGACCATGCCTGAGGTCCACACTGAGAAGAGAAAAATCTGCCTACTGTGCTTCTGTTGGAACTCATACTGGCAAATGCACTAATTGTCTAGAGTTTCAGAAAAGATATTCATGCTTTATAAATATGTGCCAAGAAATCCCTGAGCAAAAGGTAGCATTCATTCCATACCGACAGGTACTGAGCATGACGAGGTAGGCTCTGAGCAGCACCTAGGCACAAAGGATCTAGTGGGAAAAATAAGATGAACATTTAACAAGCTTCTGTTGGGCTCCAGGCATTGTCCTCTGAGCTGATAGAATTTACACTTGTAGCTTTCAGCAGACAAAATGTGTTGTCATGTTACAAAACCTGCTTTCCTCGTGCCCCTTTCTGCCCTCCCTAAGGTGCATGCTGGCTCTGGGACTGGCTGGGGCAGCAGCCACACAGCCACAGAGGGAGGTGAGCAGCGCACAGGAGCCTCATGGAGGCTTGCTCCAGGCTACTTCATCATCACGAGGCCCAGGAGACCTGAGCGGGGGATGGTCCTGCAGACATGGGCCTGTGGACATGTTTTTGTCTGGGGAAAGGGTGAGGTTTATGGGGGTCATATGTGGTTGCCAACACAGCATCACAGAGGGCTGGAAACCCACGCCTGGGGGAGGGGGGGAAGCTGCTCTGTCCTGTAAACAGACCTTGGACCTCTTACAAAGAAGGTGGCCACTAGCACTTTCCACAGCCACACCTCACAGTCCCCAGCTTGTCTCCCTCCACCTGGCTGAAGTCCGGAGTCCTCTGCTAGGCCAGCCACATGGCCTTGTGACCCAGCCCCGTTAGCCCATGTGCTGAATCCCATCTTAGGAGGTAGACGCCACATGTTCCTGTGTGGTCAGGGCCTGACGCACGTGTGGCTGATGGAGACAGTGCTCGTGGAATGTAGGAGGCAGACGGCGTGTTCCCTCAGTTCTTCCTTGCACAGAATCTCCACTCTAGACCCTCCCCACCCTGATGAGCAGAAGGAGGACAGTCCCCATGTGTCTAAAGCTTCATGACCTGGCGACAGTCCGTGCCAGGAGAAGAGGCTTAGTAATTCATCTTCCAGGGATGGTAGGCAAAAATGGGTGACCCCAAATAGCGTGGAAGCTGACCTCTGCCTCTGGGCCTCAGTGGTTTCCTGGGCAGGGAGGTGTGGGATTCCCGGAGTGCGGGGAAGACAGCAGTAGTGTTGGGCAGTGACTGTAAGGGAAAGAGCTCTCACAGGCAGCAGACACCACCTTCATCCCTGAGATGGTTGACATTAAAACTCGTTCACAACAGCAAATATGCCTGCTTATGCCACAGGACTGAAGTCACCAACCTGGTTTTCAAAGCCACGTGCACAAATCAAGGGAGGGACCACATGTAGCAGCTGATTGCTAACTGCAGTCGCTCCTAGGCCGGCGGCATTGCTGAGATGACGCCCCTGTTTTATGGTTCCTTATGGAAGACACCTGCTTGTAGGGAAGACTAAGACCATTAGCCCTGTTTGGGAAATATAGATGGAATAATGGAGGAATTTCAAAACTAAATGAAATCCATTCCATATACATCTTAAGAAAGTTTATAAAGTAGTTTAAACACAAAAGGCTTGACAGTAAAACTTTGAGGCTATTGTCTCCTTTCTAAAATTCACTTTTCCCAGGTGGCTCCATTGTGAAATTCCCTTTCAGAGTTTGTGTGCAGTTCTTTCATCGCATAGCTGGCCTAAAGCTAAAGCTCTGCAGTTTGCATTAGAAGGAGGAGGAGGAAAGGAGGGGCTTTTGCTCCCAGGCTGAAGGCAGGGGGGCTGTGTGTCTGCCGGAGGTCCAGCCTCAGGGTGGTATTTTGTCCCTTGTTTGGGGTATGCTCTGACCTTGATGACACGATTTTGTCAATTCCAGAAAAGCTTTGTGTCTCTTTTCATCATCAACTAATGTCTATTGAGTGCCTGCTGCTTTTGGTGCCCCAACCGTGACGTTTTATTGACCCATTTGCCATCTCTCACGTAAGTGGGTGGAATCATCTTTCTCCAGAGGAGAAATCCAAGGGTAGTACTGCACTTGTCTCCCAGCAGTTTGAGGCTGCCGTTTTTTTACAGATTTCAGCATCACTGCCTTTCTCTGTGGGCCCTAGGCCACTGGGAGGAGGGATGGTCCTGGATGGTGTCTTTAGTTTCATAGCATTTCCATAATAGCTCTGATTCTCCTTTTTTAGCTGACACCATGAATTCCTAATAATAATTTGATCTGAGCTGGTTGAAGGGTGAAGCAAATATAAAATAAAAGCAAACTGACATCGTTACATCAATGTCTGATGGGTTGAAGGGGGGAGGACAGTGAGAGCCCAGATGAGCATTTTCTTTTCTTTTTTTTTTGCAAAGTGAAACCAAACTATTTATTTGTACTAAATGAATGGAGATAACACATCCAGAATATACTTCTTTGTATACTGCCCTTGCTTATACTGGGCAAAAGCAGTCATCAATGCTAGTGTGCTACTTTCCTCTACACCCTCTTTTCTTTTCTGCCAACCAACATAGTAATTTCTCGCCACACCAGGATGATTCCTGTAATGTTCATTTCAAATAGTATTTTCTAATAGTATTTTGAACCTTTAAAATATTTGCTCAAACTCTACTTTAGGAGAACACAGCAGCAGGCATGCGCCGTACGTGAGGATGAGAGGAGAAACTGGGCCCTGTGTGCCATTTCTTCATCCGCTCACAAGCAGGAATGGAGACCAAGGTGTGAGGGGCTTCAAGCACACACACACACAAAATAGAACATATTTTTCCCCTATTTGGAGATGTCCTGCTGGTTGGTTGAATTATCTTGCTGTAAAGCCCTTGCTTAGTTCCTCCTGGTCCCAATTCTCTTGCACGTGCACAGCTGGTCACTTGGGGAGACCATGTCTGTCAGGGCCTTCCCACTCCAGTGCCCTTTGCTGGGTTATTATACTTCACATAATTTATTTTGTTGCCCTGCACTTGTGTGCCCTCAGTGCAGATATGGCCTGGTGCTGGCCGGGTCACCGCCTGACCCAGGTCAGGACTTGGCTCCATTTTGTCTTTTTTCCTCTTAGCTCGGACACCACAGTATGTGAGTATTCCTCATGGGCTCCAGCAAGCATGACACTGGTCTCCCTCTGCCATTTCCACCATGTTCCCCACCAGTGTTGTGTTTCCGGGTCTGATGGGTTCCTTTGTCTCCCCGGCATGAAGCCAGATTTTAACATGATGTGGAGGCCATGATGCTACCTGGCGTGCAGCGTCCTGGGTGCCTGGCCCTGCACACTGACACTCTCACACTTACACTTGGGGAGGTGCCCACTGTTCATCTGAGCCTCACCCAGCCTCAGGGTCAGAGTTCTCACCCCTGTTTTCCTCGGGAGGAAATGGAAGCTGAGCAGAGTCGACCCAGTCCCCCAGCAGCGGGGAAGCCTATCGCCAGCCACTCTGCCCCGGAGGGAGTGAGGACCCATAGAGAACTTAGAGTTTCAGGGCACTTCTTTACAATAAAAAATATCTTCTCTCCAGAATATTCATGGCTGGCCTTGGTAATTTTAAGCCTCCAGTGCCTACAACTGCCTCTGGGACTGATTTTTCATCATTATTTCAAATACTGGGTTCTTATTATTCTTGGTTAAGGTGGATATCTTTACACATTGCCCTAGGAATCTTTTCTGAAATCCACCGGGGTTTAGCTGGAGTTTTCTTTTGTGATGGAAATTCCATTCCCCAAGAAATAGAGCAATATTTCTTAATTAGGTGTTTACACTAATGATTCAGAAAGTGAACCAGTCAGACCTGTTTGCTTTATTTTCATTAGAAACTAAAGATTTGGGTGGTATTTTAATGATCTATTGATAATTGCACCAAGGCTGTCAGTATTCAGTAAACATTAATAATCAGAGGGAAGAGACTTCTTTTGTTGTCACATGCACATCCTTAAATGTTCAGACCAAGGGCACATTTTAATGGATTCAAATAACAAATATAAATTGTCACTCTCAGTTACCTGAATATCTTACCTGTTTGGAGGTTTTATTGTGAGGAACCACCAAATAAAAGGCATGCATCATTTTAATTGAACCTTAAACCTGACACTTTCATTGAAAAAAATGGATTTCAAGTTATTTTTCATACATACAGCCTGCATGAAACCTGTACTTCTTTGGTGAAGGCTATCTTAAGATGTGGACTTCCTTGCCTCTTTCTCTCAAGGAAAAGTAAAATCTTACTAGCTCAGCAAAATGTTGATCAGCTAAACCTCTATAGACCTATCCTGAAATACCTATAGGGAATGAAACAAACTCAATTGTGTCCACATGACCAGCTCACCCCAAACGTAAACGTGTATATGAGTATTATGGCCTGCAAGCCTGAGGCTCTGTTAATGGTGCCAGCACCTTCTACAGATGAAGTCTTTATCTAGAAGCATGATGTGGCCATAACTTAGGTGGTTCCTAATTTATGTAGGCTATACTTAAATTATCCTGGAGGATCAAAGTCAGAGCTCAAAATCTATACTTTGGCAAAACAAGGATGATGCAGATATAATTATGATTATAATTATGATAAAATTAAACCCATAATCTCAGAAACACAATCTAAAAGATCTAAGAACTCCACCTGACACCAGTGGATTAATTACTTTCTCTTATTGTCAGAGGAGACCTCGTCTGGGCCCCAAAAGGCTCCCCTTGCACAGTACCATTTGCTTGTCAAGAATGAATAGTTCTGGCAATCTGTTGTATTGGTAATTTTAGCCTGTGACTATGGAAACACTTTAAGCCATTTGCAGGCTACCATAATCACTTATGCAGGTGTTACGTAGACCAAATGCCATCTTGTTTCCCATTGTGATTTTTTTTTTTTAGAAAGTTAGCTGTTCAACACGAATTCATATCTTTCCCAACATATATGGCAATTAAAATACTCTTCTCATTTCCCACAAGGAAGGAATGAGGAAAGGTGGCTGATTTTTTTTTTCTGGTCATAAAGAGTATTCACTAAGTCCCAGGAAGATGGGCATAGAAGGGTTCAGAAATGTATGTGTCGAGGGTTGCTAGCGAGTAAGAGTCTCGGATCTAGGTCTCCCTGGTCCAGTCCTGATGCTTTGCTTGGTGTCTGGTTACAGCAGGTCATTCTTGGGTTCTCGGTGAAGGTGGATGCCCTGGGGGTGGGGGGGGCAGGAAGTTGTAGGCTTCTAGACACAGTTGAGGAATGATGGGAAAGACTTGGAATGATGGGTTGCAGGAGAAAATAAAAGAATCAGTAGCTGTTAGAATTATTGGGCTAAAAATCAGTGCAAAGTGCTTTGTCGGTTGGGGGTCTGGATGTCGCCCTTGGTCTGGGCCGGTGCTGTTTTCCGCCATAGCTGGACCTGAGTTCGTAGCGTCCTCCTTCACTCTCACCAGTGCTCCTGTTTGGGCCGTACGTCCTATGTGCTCTTGCTGTGTGTTGATGATGAATTAGTGTCTCAATTCAGTAACAGATCAGGAGTGAAGGTCCCCTTTCGCTGCACCGTAATTTGATACGTATATCGATCTTTATTTTTATGTGCTATGTAGTGTTGACTCCATTTCTTAGAGGAAAAATGAAGGTAGGAACAATAGCAAAACTTTGCTCAGGTTGTTGTGACATTTTCTTGCAAGGGTGGAACTGGAATTCAGAACTCCGAAGCTTCACTGCCTCTGCTAACACCCACCCCACATGTGGGGACAGTGAGAAAAGCGAAAGAAAGGATGGATATGAAACGTAGGGTGTGCATTCCTCTATCAGGAGCGCATGCATATGACATTTGGTTTGCCAGGATAGCAAAGAAAAACACATAAGCCTTGTGATAATTTGCAAAGGAAGCTCATTTGCCCAGACTGTTAAGTTTCTGTTCTACCTTCAGTGGAAAGGACACATGGAATGGAAGGGAAATACGCACGGCTGTGTGTCTTTCTCAACATTTTAATGCTTCTACAACAGGAGTGCAGTTGGAGTGCAGGAGCTGGTTTCCCTGGACCTCTCTGCTGGAGGCGGCTGTTATTCCTGCTGAAACCAGGCCTGGGAGCTCACGCAGGGCACGGTCTTAGAGCCACACGCCCCACAGACGGAGGCTGAGAAGAAAGGGCAGAGTGGTTTGCTACCCCTTAGTGCTCCCTGGTAGTGTTCCCAGAGTGGGGTACAAGGCAGTGTGAGCGGGTGGAAGGGGGTCTGAGGTGGTGGGGGCAGTGTGGGGGATGGGGTGTTCTGGGGAGTAGGGGGCAGTGTGGGGGATGGGGCGTGGTCCGAGGGGGTAGGGAGCCGTAGACCACAAAAGACTCAGGAAGGATAGAGGTCTAGCCCGTGCAGGGCAGAGGAAGTAAGCTCTCGCGGTTAGAAAGGGCGTGGAAAGGACTGCTGTTCCATCCGTGGAACGTCTCCAGAAGTGTTTTCTGGAAGATGGATCTCATTGAGGATGTGTGTAAAGTGAGGTAG
The DNA here is from genome assembly GCA_963573935.1 of Arctocebus calabarensis. Taxonomy (NCBI): domain Eukaryota; kingdom Metazoa; phylum Chordata; class Mammalia; order Primates; family Lorisidae; genus Arctocebus; species Arctocebus calabarensis. Next base: position 28,048 of record CAUYON010177027.1, read on the forward strand.
AAGTGGGGAGAAATCAGGATTGGGAATGATTGTTTGTTTTACATGTGGGTCTGAAAAATATGCTTTTCTCTTCTGCCTGCTGACGTCTCACATAGCGGGAGAAGCCTGGGGCATCCTATCGATTTGGGGTTAGTATCAAGGAATCATAAACTAGTAAAGCAGAGGAGACTTAGTGATCCCTGAGTTTAGTCTGAAATGGGGAATGTGGAGCCCGCAGAAATGAAGAGTTCACTCGCCTCCCCAGTGTCCACACCTACGGCAGGAGCCGGGTTAGAGCAACCCACCGTCTCCTGTCACTAACCCCATTTTCCTGAGTCCAGCGGTCACAATCTGACAGACATGGTGTGGTCAGGGCCAGGCCCAAACCTCGGGAAGGAGGCTGTGTCCTGGTACGGGCTGTGACAAGGTCTGCAGGGGCCGTTGGGTCCCTCCTGCCAGACTTATCAGCCAGGGCTGTTTAGAAACACGGAAAGTAAAGATTTCTAACTGTAGATAGCAGTGTAAATATGATTTTCCATTATTCTAACCCTTACTACATTTTTTTCTTGTAACAATATTCAAAGACAGGTGGAAACCACTGGTTTTATTTCTTAGGGAAGAATAGACTGGTGGGGTACTGGTGTTTTAAGTTTCTGGATTTACTTGAGACTCTGGGGCACACATTTGTTTTATTTCTGATTTTAACAGGCCTTTTCTGGGCACAGACCACAGTATTTGGAACTGTCAGCAATGATGGAATTGTTCCGCACCTACACGGACCCATCTGGCAGCCACCAGCCAGTGTTGCCATGAAGGTCTTAAAATGTGGCTGGTGTGACTGAGAAATGGGATTTTTAATTTTATTTTTGATTAATTACAATTGAAATCAAAATAGCCACATATGGCTAGTGGCTGACAGGCAGCACAGTTCTGGACCCTGATACTGGGTACAAATGAAAACGCTGCGTTCTGATAGTGGAAGACAAGGCACTTTCGGTCCAGAGTGTGGGCACGGTGGGGGGTCAGTGACCAGCATCACACCAGAGTGGGGACCCTGTGATGAGGGGTGGACTGAGGTCCTGGGAGAGCACCAGAGACAGCCGGCATGAGTCTTCTTTAGAATGGGGGCATCTCAGGGGGAAAATTTTGACAAAGAGCTGACACGCAAGACAGAGAGGACAAAATGAGGTGGTGTGAAGAGCCATGGCCCGGAGGGCTCTCACCTCCTGGGAGGTGCTGGGAAGGCTTCTGCACACAGGCCCTCAAGGGGAGGCACCCTGGCAGGTGGCTGGGCTAAAAAGTCACCTGTGGTGCTTCCTAATGTGCTGTGTGACCCTGGACCAATCCACCTCCTTTCTGTCCATCAGTCTCCTCTTTTGGAGATGCCAGTCCTGATGCCCCTGAAGGCAAGGGCGTGGCAGTTCTGTGGCCCCTCCCAACTCACTCCTCTCACACTTCCCACGGCAGCATCCACATTCCCCAGCTCCTCATGGCAGTGAGAGCACCTAGAGTCCTCTTTGTTCACCTTTGGGGACTTTGAACCAAGGTATCCGGGAGACCCTTGCAAAGTCGCCGCAGCTGTGGCTGCTGGTGATCTCCAGTCATGTGCTCTGCCTGCCTACCCTGTTTCTGTGTTATTTTCTCCCTTCCCAGGCATCTGAAACCCCAAAGATAAATGGGTACTCCGGGGAGCCAGTATAAAGGCTGAACAGCTTTGGAACTGCAGGCAAAGAGATGATTTTGGAGATCTGTCATTACCTCGCTGGCCATGTGTTCAGTACACAGGGGCTGTCTATGTGACTTTTCGTGATAGGGATGTAAGATTTATTTTTCTCCATGACCTACCTGCTGGCAAGAGACAAAAGGTCTCTGCCAAGCTCTGAGGGGTCTCACTTGAGCTCCGCTAATAGGCAGGTGGGGGACTGGTAGAGCGGCAGAGTGTACGTGGGAAGAAAGAGCTCGCCTTGGCGAATGAACCCCGCAGGCTTTTGATTTTGTGGCCCTTAAATTCTCACTTCAGCCAAAGTGTTCACACTAATCTGTAGGGAAGCTAATTTCACAAGAAATGGAATAGAAGCTGCAGCTTTGGAGGCTGTCCACGGGGGAACAGACATCAATTTGCCGCGTGCCTGTGCTCCACCAATCTGCAGCACACCCGCAGAGCTTTGTTCCGTCATCTCTCGAGGTGGACAGGGCATCTCAGCTATGTGATCAGGAACGCAGCAGGTGTGGCTAAATTTAGAGATCTGGTGTGAAACCACTAACCTACTGGAGAAAAGAGCCTCTTTTTCAGGGTCCATAAAACACTCTCTGAAGTGCCCACAAGAGAGTTACTGGCCGTGTACCTGTCAGATCCTAGCAGTTCTCCACGGCCCGCGGCCCTGTTAGGGAGCCGGCCGATCAGGCTGGGCCTTCTGTATTTTCACTGATTTGTATGATGGGTCTGAGACCAAAGATCCCAGAAAAAAACCAAGAAAAGGATCACAGAAAAAAAAAAGTAAAAAAATAAAGGAATCACATATGTGTTGCTCATTCTGTCTTAACCCAGTGCTTTTGAACCTTCCGTGAGCATGCCAGTTCCCAGGAGATTTATCAACATGCAGGTACTGCTCCAGGAGGCCTGGTGCAGGCCTGTGGTCTGCGTTCCCGGCCAGCTCTCATGTGGTGCAGCAGCTGCTGCCCACAGATAACCCTTTGGGTCATGAAGCTTAGGAGGTCTTTGTGTGTCCACTCCCTGCACGCATGCCCACTGCGAAGTCACTACCTGCGGATTACGGAGTGTTTCGAGAGGAGCCTCTTGGAACGTGGAGCTCCAGGACCAAGGAGGGCTGAGGAATACATAAAGCGGTGCGGTTGTTTATTTATGGATCCGGTTCAGAGAGTGTGGAAACTGTTTGAGAGTCTGATTTCCCCCAACCAAGAGAAGCAAAGTGCAGTCTTCCTTTGTCCAGTTCCGTGAACGATTTGTTAATCTGGCGTATGTTTGTGAGACTGTGCCTTTGGCCCTTTCCGGCTCCACGTGGCTCCCACATCCATGGCAGCACTTGGGCAGCACCATAATTGGAACAAGTGGAACACTCTGGCCTTGGAAATGGGAAGCTGCCCAGGTCTGGGCTGCTGCAGAGGATTCTAGCACGGCGGGAGGCTCGCGGTGGTCCCAGGCGCAGCTGGCTGGCTGCTGTGGGAGGGCGGCCAGACTCAGACCTGTGACGGCACCGTGGCGAACAGTCCCCTCTCCCCAGAGAGGAGAGCTCCGTCAGCCCTGTGGTAATTGCAGATGTTCCCTTTTGGCTGTTTTAATAGTTCTGCTTCAAACACATTTGTTTTCCCTTCTTTCCTAATGTCTTTGAGGATATTCTATCTTACATGCCCCAGTTTGGACAGAGATGACGTTTCACTCTGTGAGGAAACACACATATTTCTCAGGGTTTTGTTTTTTTTTAATTGTTATTGGACTCTGATGTTTGGATTTCCAGGCAGTCTCTGCTGAGACAGTCACACACATCCATTTTTCTATCAGTTCCTGGAAAATGCTCCCAATGTTAGAACCCCACCCTGGTCTTGCCGTTGCAGCCACACAGTCTCTATTCTGTAATCTGAGCTTACACCACAAACAGCTGGCAGTGCAGATTCGTGCTGCACCGATCGCCCAGGCTGCATTTGGATGCTTGGCAGCATTGAGTTTTCTCTCTGACAACTCTTAAGTTATTGACTGCCCAAAAACTGGGGGTGGGGGCACATACGGTGCCTGCTGCAGACAGCGCTGGTGAGGCAGGTAGTTACAACTTGCACGGGGGCTCCGGGGTTGTTGTAATCACTCTGAAAATTGGAATCAGAAAAACAGAACCTCCTCATTCAATGCAAGAGTTTAGGACCCAAAACAACATTCATTTTGGTATTTGGTGATTTATTCAGTATCTGATGTTCTGTAATTTTAAAGATTGACATTAATCATTTGGAATTATGTCATATTTCAAAATGATTTGTATCGAGCTCTTTTGGATACTCACAGGCATGGATAAAACTGCAAAAGAAGAGCAAGTACCCACATTCAGATTTCTTTGCTATCATCTGATGTAGCCACAAATTAGATTTTAGTAGATTGTATGCACAACATACCCCAGAATTACTTAAGTTATTTTAATGATAGGAGTGATTTCAACCTCATCGTTCTGTTAATAGCCTGTGCTAGTTTAAATTATTCTGGTCACGGTGTATTATCAAGACCGCATCTTCAGAGAGAATTTTAAATATAGACTGATCACATTTGTGTGGAGTTTGTATTTTGTTACGTTTTTTAAAAAATTAGGGAAGGGGAGCACAACCTTTTTAAACTTCTCCGTTGAGGGCTAGCTTCTCCTGCCCCCAGTATCCTGACTTTCTAGGAGGTGGCTCTCATTCCATTTCTTCCAGAATGGAGGTACAGGAGGAAAGCGCTAGTACGGAAAAGCAAAAAGTACAAATGGTGTTGACTGGGTAATGGCAGCGTCCCTCTCCTGTCAGCTGTGTGCCTGGCTGCAGTGTTGGGGAGAGTGGAAGTCCACCTTCGCTTCTGTGCCCAACTGCAGCTTTAGGAGTCCTAAGACGCTCCTCAGGTTCACTGATTGGTCTGAGGACCCCAGGCCTGAGGAAGCCATGTGCTCACAGGTGCACTATTACAGTTCAGATCAGAAAAGGGAAGAGACGAACGGAACAGGGTTCCAGAGATTTCTGGGAACTGGGCTTCCAGCTATTGTCCCAGTGGAGCTGAGAGCAGCACTGATGTGGGACGCCCTGCTCAGAGCATTGCCGCCAGTGCTGCCCACCCACTGTCTGAGCTCCAGAGTTTCAATGGGGCTGGAACATGGCGGCATGGTCAACCCTCCCCACGGCTGACCTCAGTCTCCAGCCCTCGTTCAAGCACATACCATGCGACCTCAAGGTCCCACCCTGAATCACTTTAGATTATCTTCTAGTATATTATCATCAGTAGTTTTGCCATGAGATTCTGTACTTCAGAAACCCAAGAAAGTCCATCCAGAACCTGGCTCTTCACTACACAGCAGAACCTGTACAAGCGACCCCCACAAGGGACTGTAACAAACTGGTCAACACAGAGGGGAACCAGCCCTGCTGTGCCAACACACACATGTGGTGGGAAATTAGGTCAATTTAAGGGTAGTCAGTATAGGGAGTGGGTCAGCTCTGGAGGACCCATTGCAGTTGTCTTACTGACTAAAGTTAACACTAAGGTTTCAACATACGAATGGGGGGGGGGGAGGAATAGTGTTTTTAACCAGCAATTTTATTCCTCGCATCTCTAGTTATTTAAGCTTAGGAAAGATGTGCCAAAATATGTTTCTCAGCAGGGGGTTTTATTGCAGCATCATTTGTATGTCCTACAAAGAGCCTAAATGTTTAAGAATTGGAGCTGATTAGAACAGGGATAACACATCATGTACACCATGGGAAGTTATGGCCAAAAAAAGTACTTAGGAAAATACTTTTAGACTTTAGTACATATGGAAATGGTTCCACCATATTAAGAAAATACTGCAAAGAAAATATATAGAGAATGTTACCGCAGGCGCACCAGAAAATATATAGAGAATGTTACCGCAGGTGCGTGGAATGGGCAGAGGTTTGCAGGTGAAGCTGAGGAGGAGAGAAAGTGGCAACATTTGGATCAGTTCCCCACTTCCTTACTGCAGCTCTCTCCTCCCTGGGGACAGAGAAGGGATCTGTTCCGACGGGTAAACCCCTAAGAAGGAACTGCTGTGGGCTGGTGGGGCTGGGTGCTGAGCAGGTTGGAGGGCTCAGCCTCTCTCACCAACGGTGAGCTGAGTGGAGTTCTTAAAACATCCAAAAGGAGGGTTCCAAAAGTTAGGGGACTAAAGTCTGGAGTGCAGTGTGGGGACAGAGAGCTCCATCAGGAAGCAGAGAGAGAGAACACCCGGCGTCTCTGACACCAAGGGCTGGCTGATAGAAAGTTCAGGTTCACCTCCCAGGACAAACCTGTGTGAGGGGTGAGTGTCCAGTGCAGGACACCAGGTAGGACCCAAGTCCCTCGTCATGTTCGAGGGCAGCACAATCGGCGGTCAGTGAGGGGATCCCAGCCAGAGCAGGACCTCAGGGCCAGAGTGACCATGGCGGACGGGGCCTCCCAAATGTTCAGAAGTGCCAGTAAGAGTCAGGCTGGGGGCAAATCCCAGCTGTCCTTGAGATCTTCAGGGGGAGGCGGCCTTCATTGATACTCGGGCAAGGACGTGCAAACATGGACAGGTACCTGGGCCAAGACCAGGGAGATGCACGTTTTCATCTCTAGCATTAAAATCATTGTTTTGTGTTTTTCATTTTCTCCCAAATCTTTCACATTGGTATTTTTTCCCACATTCGTATTTTTGGGAAGGGGAATAGACCACTAACTGCGAGTTCTCAAGGTTACAGAGATATTCTGACAAGAAGATTCCTTTTCTGTGTTAGAGTGCTGTCATCTCTGTGTTTATACACGTGGGCAGAACATCTGTAGACAGCCCTCACAGATTCACCCTGCTTCAGCGTGGGTTTGCAGGCACGGCCGCGCCCCCTGCTGCGCGGGGCTGACCTCCTGTCGCGAGTCAGCGGAAACCCAGAGCAATGGGAGAATAAGGAGGGCAACGCTGGCCGTAGGTATTCCCGTGGCACCCGGGTCAGGCACAGGGGCTGCGTTTCACAACTGTCATCAAAGGAGAGGTGCCCCCCCAGTGTAGAGGGCAACAGAACCCCAGACTGAGGTGGGCGTCCTCCTGACTTTACGGCTAGAAGGTGGAAGGAAGCAGGTTGACAGATGGAGCTCTTTGTCAGTATCAATGGTGGAAACCAGACCGCTCGCAAGCCTCAGCTCCATGGCTGCTTAAGAGCCACTCGACACCAGCTCTGGGGAGCGGGCAGCGTGAAGCTGTTCTGCATTCTTAAAGTCTGCAGGCGTCCCACACCCTCACCCCTGTCCCTGCCTGTCGCTAACACCCGTGTCCTCAGCTGTCCTCCCTGCTGGGCTGTCGGTGACGGGAGAGAGTGAGTGTCCATCTGTTAGCCCGGCCCCTGCACGACGAAGGTGCACAGGGGAGAGTCAGTCCATGTGTGTTCACGGAGGATTCGCCAAAGCTGTGCACTTAAAAATTTGGTCACAAGCATTTTATTTGAACGCAAAACTGGGAAACGTGCATTTTATGGGAAAATGGAAAGTGGAAGAAATTAAGGAAACTGGAACCCTCAGGAAATTCTCTGCCCTTTGTGTGAGACAAGGGGTAGGAGTAATTGGAGCGAGTACAGTTTATGTAACAGAGTTGTGGGGGTGGCAGAGTTGGGTAGTGACGTCCCCTGTGTAGCAACTTTCTCAGAGGCAGATGCTCCGTTAACAGAACCGATCTGGGCCCCTGGATCCTGGACAGAAATCCTGAGCATGGAACTGTCAGCGAAGTGTATGGTGGACAGACGAGAATTCAGACCCTGACCTGCCGTCTCTGTAGGGCTGCCCTTGGCACTGGACTCGCAGGGGTCTCAGGGGAAGTTGAACTGAGCTCTCCTCAGAAACGTGTAGTACAGGGTGGCCACAGAGTTTGTGTGCCATTTTAAATTGCACATTATGTTAAATTACAACTTTATGGCCAACCTGTGTAACATCGGGCCAGGTGTGGTGGCTCATGCCTGTAATCCCAGCTCAACCTGGGAGGTTGACACAGGAGGATCCCTTGAGGCCAAGAATTCAAATCCAGCCTGAGCAAGAGTGAGACCCCATCTCTACAAAGAATACAAAATCTCCTCTCCTGGCTGTTTCACATTGTCACGGTAATTTCGTTTAAAAGCAGCAGGAGGTTTTAACTGTCACATTTTAGTTATGGCTGGCCCCAGCAAATACAGGGTCCTAGAGCCTGCCTTTCCCTGTGTCTTAGGCTGCGGACTCAGCGTTATCAAGTGAGAGTATTTTTAAACAACAATGAACTCCCAGCACCACACACCTGAGTTGTGAGTACTCATGGTCTCACCTAACCCATGTCAATATTTTGCCACTTACAGGTGTACAACTGACCATTAAGATGATTTGCTGGGCGCGGCCCTCACTGTCAACCTGGGGATGCTGTGCAGGTAGATACAGGCTGTGAACGGTGATGCTCAAGAGCTCAGCAGCGCCCACGGTGGGAAGTGCTTCACATGTTAATAAACAGTCACACGAGGATTAAGAATACCATACCAACCCAGGAAGCTGATAAATGAGTTTAGACACTGTAGTCCAAGTGCCTTGTACTAACATCGCCATGAACTGAGTGGCCCTCGCCACGCTGCCTTGCCAAGGGCGCAGCGGCCTCGAATGTGGGCTTCAGAGAAGTGAGCACAGCCCGAGTTCTAATCCAGAACTGTGAGGTGTGTGCAGGGAAATGTCAGTGCATCCCTTATCAGAACGCAGGAGATGTAGGGTGTTGGTGCCACTCTGGGAGGCCGTTCAGCCTGTGCTTCTTCATCTCGCGTAGCTCAGGGGAGCTCGGCCCTGCGTGTTCTCGTGGAAGAGAGCTAACATTACAAAATGGTAGTTGTACGGCCTCGGGAACTAGGAGCGACTCTAAATGATCTGCAAGCTGACTCTTCCCTTGATAGAATTTGGGATTGCACCCGGAAGATATGTGAGGTGTTTTGTCTGAGATACTGAGCAGCAGACCTGGGGCCACGCTCACCGTCAGCCACATAGACAGCGGCCGCTCCAGCTGTGCAGTCACCTGGGCTCTGAGGCCCTGGCCATGGCACAGGCCTCTCTGGTATAGTAGCGTCTGTTGGGTCTTCCTAAGTACAAGGGAGGTGGGAGGGTCATGTTCAAAGGTGTGGGCAGTGGAAGAGGCAGGGAGGGGGCCAGTCTGAGTGCTGAGCAGTGGGTCGGCTGTATGCAGGACAGGAGCACCTGTGACGGGCAGACAGCCTCTGCCCACTTGAAGTGATGGGCAGGAAAGAAGGGGCCTTTGCATCCTGGCACGGCTCACTCCTCACCCAACAGACACCCGTGTCCTTGGAGTCCCTCTCAGGCCATTGCATCAACTCAGAACTTGAGAAGGGACCCAGGATAACACCCCACCATGGGGAAAGTGGAGGAAGTCACCTCTCTTTGCTGTGTTTCCATTTCAATGGGAACAAAGGCTTCCAGGGAGGAAGCAGGTAGGATAGACTTTTAAGCACCAGCTGTAAAGTGGTTGCAGTTGCTGGGCTGATTTTGGTGGCCCTGAAGCATTTGTTGTCTGGGGACTCTGGTTCAGCTTCCTGCCTGTCCCCTGGCCCCTGCCTGTGTGCTGGCCTCAGCGGGGGGACACTGGATGCCTGGCGGCTGTGTTTCTCATAAGCCATGTTTGTCTTGTTTCTAGTAGACTTTGCCCGACATTGGGACTGTGGCATTATTCAGATCATTTCCTCCTGGTGAGATTCTTCGCCAGGGTGTCACAGAGAAAGGTGGATGACAGACTTTAGAAGGTGCTTAAATTTGTTCCAGGGGCTGTCATTCCAAACTTGATCCTCCTGGTTTGGGGGGGGCGGGGAATTTTTCTGATCATCTCATGCCCCAGAGCTGCACAGGAAATGCTCTTGTCTGAAGTTTCTTAATGTGAAAGTAAATACCTCAAGGATTATAAAATCTTACGAGGCATCATAGAAAAGAGTGATCTTAGGCAAACACAACACTAAACTCGGGATCGGAGAAATCTAACATTTGAAACGCACAATACGGTGACAACATCAGGCACTTGCAGTATGGGGGTGAGTAGAGCTGACAGAAAAAAGGAAAAAGCAGCAGCAGCAATTGACTGCAGGGGGGCCTGGGTCTTTCCAGGGGCCAGTGCTAATCTTTACCCCTGTCTTTCTGAAGGATGCACGCGGGTTCATCCATCTTACTCCGTTAGCGTCAGGCAGGGAGAAGGTAACATTCCTGCTTCACCAACTTCTTTACAAATGCCCGGGCCCTTGACAGGACAGAACCCCATTGAAGAGCCAAACAACAGCTCTCACACAGACTGTCCTCTGCCACACTCAGTAATTCTGTGCCTTTCTCCCTGGCCACAGCCAGTGAGCCAGGAACTCTTCGTAAAGGCCCAGGAATGAGGACATTCCGTGGGAGGGCTGTGCCCCAGCGGCTCAGAGCCAGGGCAGAGAGAAAGGAAGGTTCTATAGAAGGACATTCCATGGGAGAGCTGTGCCCCGCTGCTCGGAGCTGGGGCAGAGAGGCAGGAAGGGTCTGCAGAGACCCAAACAGGTGTCTATGAAGCTAGGCAGGCTGGAAGTGCTTTGGGACTTTTGATTTATTTTGTTGTTAAACTATTTGTACATTGCATTATGTTTACAGAAAATAAATGACTTTAATGATTATGGAATACATAGCTTACAGCTTGTCCTTTAAGGCATTAAGACTTTTTTTTTTTTTTGCAACTCTCTAGATAAAGCAGATTAATTAAAATCTATGGTCTGTCCTTTTATAGCAGGAAAATCTAGCATTTAATTTTTTTTTTAGAGACAGAGTCTCATTTTATCGCCCTTGGTAGAGGGCCGTGGCATCACACAGCTCACGGCAACCTCCAACTCCTGGGCTTAGGCGATTCTCTTGCCTCAGCCTCCCGAGCAGCTGAGACTACAGGCGCCCGCCACAATACCCAGCTATTTTGGGGTTTTTTTTTTTTTTTTGCAGTTTGGCCAACGTCGGGTTTGAACCCCCAACCTTCGGTATATGGGGCTGGTGCCCTTCTCGTGAGCCACAGGCGCCGCCCTTTTTTTCGAGAAAGAGTCTCTCTTTGTCACTCTTAGTAAAGTGCTCTGGCATCATAGCTCACAGCAACCTCAGATTCCTGGGCTCAAGTGATTCTCTTGCCTCAGCATCCTGAGTAGCTGGGACTACAGGTGCCCACCACAGTACCTACCTTTTTTTTTAGAGGTGGGGACTTGCTCTAGCTCAGGCTGGTCTCGAACTCATGAGTTCAGGTGATCCGCCCGCCTCAGCTTCTGCCTCCACCTCCCACAGCACTGGTATCATAGGCTTGAGCCACCATGCCCAGCCTCTAGTGTTGGTCAATCTTGACCAACTAAGGTGGCTCCAAAGAAAATGTGATTGTGTTTGTACTGGCTGACCACATAACCATGAGGCAATCATAACAGGTGCATCCCAAGGCATTTAAAATGTAACCTCTTTTACACCAAAGTCTGCTTCCAGCTGCAAAGCTTTTAACTTACTCCATGAAAAAAATTTAAGAATGGTATGTTGTAACAACCATTCTTCGGAGGAGACAGAATATTAGATGATCGATTTGTATGAATTGCTAGACAATTATTGCTGACACCAAGTGGTTTTTTATGCAGAATAGGCCCATTGACTACAAAAAGCTTCTTGGGAACCTGAGAAAGGTGGCAGTTTTCCACTCTGCGGCCACTTAGAAAACACCAGCTCCAAGGAGAAGGCTGCGAAACCCTCCCCAGTGGAACAGGCAGGCAGCCATATCCACCTCATTCCCATCAGCCAAACTACTGTATGAACAACAAATCAGCCTGAGCCCCTGTCCCTCTGCTCCACGTCCCTGTCCTCTGCTTTCTTTGTCCTCTTGTTCCTTTCCCTGTAAATTCTGAATTAGTAGAATTGGTGATGCATAACACACACTGCTTAATACATCGCAAAGAAGAATGCCGCTGAGTGTTTCATTTAATCACATTTTCCTACAGCCTGGGTGTGTTTATTATGTGGCAGTGACCACCAAGGGCCGACCCCACAGAACCCAACAATCAAATGCTTTCTTTAAGAGGAATGTCCTTCTATAGACCCTTTCTTTCTCTCTGCCCTGGCTCTGAGCCGCTGGGGCACGGCCCTCCCTTGGAATGTCCTCATTCCTGGGCCTTTACGAAGTGTTCCTGGCTCACTGGCTGTGGTAATGATTTATCCCTCTGATTTCAATGAGTCTATTTTACTGTATTTTTAAAATTTGGGAGACCCAAACTGCTTGTCAGCTTATCTCTTTGTTTAAAACTGTATTTTAAAAAGTTATTTCCATTAATTTTCTAGGTATTGAATATGGATGTACTAGGGATGACAGCAATAGCTGACATGAATTTATCACAAAATAGGTGCAAAATTATTGCAAAAAAGTACTTTACATTTGTTATTTCAATTCATACGATCCCTGTCTTTGCCCTTTCATTTGCTCATCTTCCCACAGAGAAACGTGAAACTCAGGCAGTTTCAACCACGTGTTAGGGATCTGACAGGCAGGGAATGGTGTGGAGACCACATTCCCCACAGAATGTGAGCTTCTGCTGTTAGTGTGTGTGATTTCAAAGACAGAGTTTGCTGTGGGACCTCCTTTCCTTATTATAGTTGGATTTCTTTCGACAGATGGAAACATAAATTGCATCCTCTCACGAATAAATTCAAAGCTATTTGATAGATATTAATTTCTAAAGCTATGCTATGACTTGCAACAAATCATACTTAAATATCATGCAATTCAAATTCTAATAAATTATTCTAGCCCCCCTTTTACATCTAGGAAAGAACCAAAAAAGAAAACCATATTCATAAATTATGCCAAACAGAGTTTTTAAATAATGGGCTTAAGTCACGATGCAGAGACGGTGTTCCACAGCTCGGTGTTCGCACCTCTCTGGGGTGGCCTTGGTCCATGTGGAGAAGGCAGTTGTATAGGGCTAAGAGAAGTAAATTTGGGGGGTATTTCATTAGTTCAGGTTTTAGAAATGAAACTCACAATTGTAGATGCCTTTCTAACTCTCTGAGGTCACAGATCTAATGAGAAAACCCAGAGACACAGGTAGAACAGAGAGAAACCCCCCAGTTCAGGGTGAATATTCACTTTTGCCCTCCCACCCTCAGCTAAAAAAGTGTAGATGTAAGATTTGGATCTTTCCCGGATGCAGGGTTATTACTGTGAGGATGTCCTAGTATCAATATCGTGTGTCTCAAGTTTCGTCTTGGGGCGTGTGTGTATGTGTGTGTGTGTGTGTGTGTTGGGGTGGGGTGGGTGTGTTGTGTGTGTAAGTTTTACTCCTTGCATCAATTTCTAAACTGTAGGTAGCACAGATCTGGTCCAATTGACTGGCTTTTCCTTGGTTACTTTTTCCTACCATATAATAATATGAGAATAATTGACAAATTAAAAAGGCAATACATTTAGAACCAATTAACAGGAACATTTTTAGTGCCGAGCATGGCATCCACAAGTGTTCATAGGAACAGAAGTTGCCTCATGAGAAGCTGACAGCCATTCGCCTGCTCTGGGAACATTGACCTTGAGTCAGTTCTCAGGCCCTTTGGAGATGAGATGAGGCGAAGTACTCAGTGATTCTTTTCTTTTTCTCAAAGAGAAAATGTTGGCACAGGTTCCATCTAGACAGAGTTAAATAACTGGGTGATTGTTAAAAATGGTAAAGACAAGACATTGTAGCTGGAATGACTGGAAGGCCACGGAGGTGACAGCTGCCAGACAGAAAGATCTCAGGATGGTCAGCAGGGTTGGACGGCGGCCATGTGAGACCCGAAGGGATCCAGGGAGGGGCAGCTAAGGCAGGACGGGAGGGTGTGGGCAAGGACGGGTCCCCGGAGATGCATCGAGGAGGCCTTCCCGCACTTGGGGTTCTAGGAAGGGTGGGTTCTGTCTAGCCTACCTGCTCTTAATGCTTTCAACTTTGCAAATAACCAGGCTGCAGAGGAGCATGAGAGCACTCCCTAATCTGCTGACTGGGGAATGGAAGTCGACTCTAACCCCTGTCTGTGTTCTCAGATCCGTCAGCAGGCCGCCTCCTCCCAGAGGCCGACCAGTAGACTGGGCAGGTCGACGGGACAGTCAGCGTTTCTTACCCAGAGACTTCTGTACCATTCAGTTTTCAAGAACCATAAACCCATTTTTGTGACTTAGGGAAACTGTAAATGACTAAGGCCACTCTTGTCTTTATAAATGTGAGCTTCCAAGTGACAGCAGATTACCATTCACATCCTAAAGCTAAGGACAGTCCTGCCTCAGTGATGCAACAGGTGTTGAGGGGGCAAGGCAGTGACAGGTGCTCTGTCATGGGGGCGTGCTCGTAATCGGATAACTAGTAACCTCTTTATCAAAGAAGCTGTGATGGAACCCAGGAAATCAGTGGCAGCATGGATGTGTCCTCAATTGGAGCGTGCTGTTTTAAACCACAATCACAGCTGGATCGGTCAGGTTTGCTGAAAAATGACTTGACTTATATTTATATCCACGGCAAAGGGATCGCCCTTTGACAAATTGCTAAAATGAAACAGGTTTGAATGCCCTGAAGAGAGGGGAGCCACTGCTTCAGTATTTGTTGCATGTCTTTTGTCTTTACCTCATTTACTTTTTATAACACCACACACTTGGCAGCCTCCTGATCTTACAGATGACACAACCAGGGCTCAGAAAGAGTGTGCAAATGCCCCAGGGGCACACAGTTAACAAACAGTGGAACCGAAGTCCAAACAGTTCCAAACAAAGGCCATCTGTCTCCGAGGAAGGTCGGCATCTTCAGAAGGGCGCAGGCAGCTTCAGCCCCGGCACTGGCGGTGACCACTGAGCTTGACCTAGAGACAGAGTGGGTCCCCATCAACCTCAGCTCTGCTGTCACAGAGCCACTCAGTGCAGGTGCAGGGTTGCTACAGATCCCTCCCTCATCAGGACCTGTCCCTGCAGGGAGAGGTTTGACAAATACGTCTCTCTGCTTCACGTTTCTTAAAGAACTGTGATACGGGGGGAGACGAGACTCGGGAAGGTCAGGAGGAGAGGATGCCAGCTCTGCCCTTGGCCCCAGGCTTTTTACTCTGTTCCCCTTGGTCCTTTGTATTCAGGGAACTAACCTTGGGAAAGTTCCACACCCATAACTGTCTGTTCCCAAGCACGCCCCCACATCTGCGTCTCAGCTCCCATGCGAACCTGTTGTCTGTCATTCATAATAATGCCTCGAGGCCGTGTCCTGTCAGGGAAAGGTTTTATAATGAGCCCAGCTGGCAGCTGCATGTGCTGAGGACCCAGGTGTCACCTGAGCAAGACGCAGCTCAAACCCCAGCTTCAGGCGCTGTGCCGGTTTCTGGAGACCGCTCAGCACTTTCCTTCATTTGAAAATGATGAGCAATGACCCCCAAGGTTTATGGCAGAATCATGTGTTTAAAGCGCTGACACCTGGCCCCTAAAGACACATACGTGGGAAACGGACGGAGTGACCCTCATCAGCTGTCTCAGGTAGTCAGTGTGGGCGGCTGTCACAGAGGCCACAGGCCAGGCGGTGGAACAACAGAGATGTGAGTCCCACAGTTGTGGAGGCTACAAGCCCAAGGTCACGCACCTGCAGGTCTGGTGTCCGGCAAGTCTCTTCTGGCCCCGCCGGAGCGGACACAAGCCCGGCCCCATCTCTGGTCGCAGGTGTGCTCATCCCATCATGAGGACTTCACCACCACGACCGACCCCTCCGATGGTCCCCTCTCCAATTCACCACTGGGGTGCGGACTTCAGACTGTAAAGTTGGGGTACATAGACCTTCACTGTGTAACAAGTGCGCTTAACCTTGCACCACTCCCCAGGTGTGTCAGGGCTGGGCCTTGCCCCCTGCTGCTCCTCCTGCTGCCCCCCGGGCCGAGCACTTGGTGGACCCCATTCTGGGCAGATGCCACCACATGTCTTCATAAAGCCACTGTGGGCCGCGCCCCAGAGCAGCTGGTCCTGGTTTCCGGGCTGGCATGGGGGCGGGGCCGGTGCTACCGCGTCCTTTTCCTGCCATTCCCAACCTCAGAGAGAAGGGACGTAGTTGCCACAGGGAGTCCTACTTCTCACTCTTTCTACACACCACTTCTGTTTACGCAAAGTACCTTCTGAACACCACAAGAACTTTCTATGAGCCAAATAGATGTGCTTTTTAGAAGAAATATAAATCCTTTGATGAGGGAAGGAAGGAGGGCTGCTTCCCTCCACCGTGTCAGAGTGATGGGGAGCATCCCCTTCCCACTTTCTGACATGCCACAACTGAGAACAGAGCTCCCTGAACTTCCCCCGGGCTTGTCCCCAAATGGTGAGATCATTGCAGGTAAAGCACGCGTCTTACCCAGGCTGGCTCAGAGGCCAGGCACGGGAAGGACCACTTGGGTCTTCACACGCTGAGTGGAGACGAGACCAAGGGCTTTCCGGGCACCCGTGTCTACTTCGCAGCTCTTCTCCCACTCCCACACCTAAATGGGATCCCCTGAATCCTGGGGGAAGGCTAAGCGGCATTGCAGAGGGGTTGCTTTGTCATTGACGGCGGTGCTGGAGCCTCGAGCTGCTGTCCATGCCCCGCGTGCTGGGAGGTGGGTGCAGGCGTCTGCTACTGTGCTGAGGGACCGGGTGTCCATGCCCTGCGTGCTGGGAGGTGGGTGCAGGCGTCTGCTACTGTGCTGAGGGACCGGGTGTCCATGCCCTGCGTGCTGGGAG
>CAUYON010177032.1:0-36827 GCA_963573935.1 Arctocebus calabarensis
GTGGGGCGTTTTCTCCCCACCAACCCACATACGGCAAAAAACTAAACAAAAAAAAAAAAAAAAAAAAAAAAAAAGGGTTTTTTTTTTTAAGGTTCTTTTTTTTTTTTTTTTTGAGACAGAGCCTCAAGCTGTCACCCTGGATAGAGTGCTGTAATATCACAGCTCACAGCAACCTCCAATTCCTGGGCTCAAGCGAGTCTCCTGCCTCTGCCTCCCAAGTAGCTGGGACTACAGGCGCCCGCCGTGACGCCCGGCCATTTTTGGTTGCAGCCATCATTGTTGTTTGGTGGGATCGGGCTGGATTCGAACCCGCCAGCTCAGGTGTATGTGGCTGGCGCATTAGCCTGTTGAGCCACAGGCTCCAAGCCTTTTTTGAGGTTCTTAATCTTTTTTTTACAATTTTCTCTTTTCTCTCTCTCCCTCTCCCTTTCTCTAACTTCATGGTTATAGCAAAATTGGTTGGGTGTTGACCAAGCTGATTCCATTATTTGCATTATAACAGGTCTGACCAGGATACAAATAAAGACAGGCCTTTCAGTATTCTGTTTGCTTTGCTTTGTTCATTTTTAAGTTTCACTAATATCCATAAAATTTGCTTTGAACTTTCTAATTATGTCACGTTATAAAGAAATACAATTTTTGATTCATAATATGTTCTATGTATTTCCCACAGTAAAAAGAAATGAATGAATTTCCCTTCTGCTATGAGTTTATGAAGCCTAAAATATATACTGTATATATGGCTTTACTTGCCTACTGCATTCTTCATCTTTTCTTCTTTCTTTTTTAGCAAGAAAGAATTATAAAGAGATGTCTAGTGAATTCTTAGGAGTTTTTTGTTTTTGTCACAATCAGAAGTATTTTGCAGCTCTTAGATTTAAAGAATATGTTTAGTGAAACAAGCAAATTTCAAATACATTCTTTGTGACTCTAAGTGCTAGAAGAGAAGGAACATGAAATAAGCTTGCTCTGTGGACACTATTGCTATGTTGAGAAATATTCTATTTGTGTACACTGTGAAATATCAGCCACGGCTGTCAGCATCAGGCAGCTAGGATTCTGCTCTCGTTCCTTCAATCAAGTCAACTCCGGCAGACCCATCCAACGTTGACCGTTACATTCCGCTGTAGACCTTACACACATGATCTATGGGCTTTCCTCACTTTATTTCTAGTAAGATTATGAAATAAACACAAAATTAAAAACAATCAAAGTAAACTGAAGTGAAAATAAGACAAGAAAAGAAAAGAAAGGAAACCATGATTGCTTCTCAACCTTTTGACTAAGATCAAGTGAAGAAGGGAAACCATGGTATAACAAAAAAAGTTCAACTTTTATGTAAATTTAGTTTGTTAGCATTGCCTTTTTTAAAAATAAAAAAATGGTGCATCTGAGATATATGTAGAATCACCATGAAATGACCTAAATTGGTGAATTAAGTAGAATGTGTGATTGTAACATAAACTCTTTCCACTTAAACCTTAGGATCCTGGAAGTATAAATTACCTCAGAATAACACTTTTCCTGGGAGATACAGCCTTACAGGAGGGACCTAAATAGAATCAAATTTTGCTGGTATTCTGGTTCTATTATTTAGATTGGGACGTCAACAAGTTTCAAATTTTTTTTTTTTTTAGCTTTACCAGTTAAGCTTTGCTAGTAGAAAATATCCAGAGGTGAGTTTTTAGATTTTGGTTCTCCTTAAAAATTGTGGGGCTTTCACAAAGTTTATGGTTGGTAATAGGAACTTTTTCTAAAAATATATTCCTATTTGATATATAGGTAAAATATATATGTTTTCTTTTGTACTTATGATGAACTTGTGTTACAATGACAGGGTGAGTAGAAAATGTTCAAACCAATTATCACTACATCTCATACACTATACATCAGTCTTTCACAAAGGCATAATAAAACGATCTTCTATCTAGGAGAGATGATGTACCTGCAGGGGAAAAATAGGACTCCCAGGACAGGAATGTATATTATAGACACCGGATATACACATATATTACTCCATACTAGAGCAGACATGTAACATACTAATTCAGTTTAAACTTATTAAGTGAAGCTTGCCAAAAGATTGATAGATGAAATTGTGATGTTTATATGATTACTTCTTTTTTCATGCATACAAATTCTACTTTCTGTAAGTAGCAGATTTCAAGCTGTGTCTATGTAACTGTTAGGCTTCGGGAGGAAATGGCTCTCGTCCCCCAGAGATTATGGGTGAAGGCACAGATATGCTTTCCTGCTGTATCCTTCCTCTTCAACCAGACCAGCAGCTCTGCTTTGCTCTATTTTACACTCATAGCATCTAAAGCATTACGGAAACTATTGAGTTGCAAAGTATCCTTTATGTAAAGACTTGTAATCATGGAAACTCTATAAAATGATAGAATGTTCTATACGTCAAAGCAATTTTGGGGTCCTTCGGAGAGGGTTGATCTCAAAGAGTCCTACCACTCCGGGAGTGGAAATAACTGAAGCAATACGATAAAACTTCAATTTCTAGCTCTGGAAAAATGATGGCTCTTCGGAAACACATGTGTCTATTTCTCTGATTTTGGAAAACGACCATGAAATACATTTGCAGAAGTTTCTTATTGATGAATAAAAAGGGAGAAGGCATCACCAGAACAATATTCTTTCTTCAATTCATTGCATGGTCGAATTAATTTGTATTATGAGATGTGATTTTTAAAAAAATTTCCCCAGTCTTTCATTATTAACTTGACTTCAAACCACAGTAACTGCACTAAGCAGCCAGATAATTGATTCTATTAATAATCAAAACAGGCCTTGTAGGAATACATTTATATTCAAACACAGACTGGTATTATTTATGTTTTGTCAGTCCACTATCTGTTGAAAAATACAACATGTGAAACTCCTCTCAAATCTAGCTTTTACTGTCTTTTGGGAAAAGTTTTATATAAATTATAATTAATTCATGTTATCTTGAATGATTGTTATTATTGGTTTCAAAGAAGGATAAGTGTTAATGACATAACAAATAAATCTCCCTGAAGTCATAATTTTCCCCATAAGCAACTTTTAATAATCATTAGTTACTAAAGTTCTCACAGATGACAGCTTGCCTCCTGAGTTGCTGTGAAGATTGTTTTCAAAGAGGATAATTTTATTTCATTTTATTTTTTTGAGACAGAGTCTCACTGTGCTGCCCTCAGTAGAGTGCTGTGGCATCACAGCTCATAGCAACATCAAACTCTTGGGCTTAAGCGGTTCTCTTGCCTCAGCCTCCCAAGTAGCTGGGACTACAGGCTCCCACCACAATGCCTGGCTATTTATTTGTTGTAGTTGTCACTGTTGTTTAGCTGGCCTGGGCCAGGTTCAAACCTACCACCGTTGGTGTATGTGGCTGGTGCCGTAACCACTGTGCTATGGGCACTGAGCCTAAAGAGGGTAATTTTAATATGTTACCTGGTTTCATATTGAGATAATGAAATATATTTTTATTTACTGGAAAGCAGAAAAAATTCTATCCTACCTTTCATTAGACCTATTTCAAAATATTTTAATTTTAAAAGAATATGTGACCATGATTGACCAATTCATGATTTGACCATGTGGTCAAATGATTGACCACAAACAGTACCCTAGATCAGAGTTGTTTTGAGTTAGATTTAATTTTAAAAAATAACAGATTAAAGAAACACTCAGGGTGACTTCTATAATTATGCTGTGGTGTTAGCAATAAATACATCCTGTTGTATATAAATATGCATTTCACATATCAAAAAAAAAGACTTACTTGTATAAGAGGATGGATGATTACTTATGGATGAAGGTCAAAATTGGGAAGGGCTTAGAAGAAGAGAGATGTCTTGTAATTGATACACTGTTTGCAAGGACTATTTGTATTGTTATATCCTCTGTCTTCAGAAACTGAACAGAGACAAATTTGAGTTTGCTGAACCTGATCTGGTACCTGGGCAAAAAAGACTGAATTGTTAACACAACACCACAGATGCCTAAGGAATAATTTACTGGAGTACCTTTGATAGATATGTTTTGTAGAAATGAAATTTGATTGATTTGTCTCAAGTTTTGAAAGTTTTAATAAAAACAGCACATGAAATGTTACATTAACTTCACTACTACATGTCTGAAGAATTCTATTTATTTGACTTTATAATACAATGAATATGCATTATCTTTTATTTTCCTATAAAGATGATCAGAAAACTCTAATAAAATTAACCGCTGGATTCAGTGATCCACATACCTTGTTGTCTATTTGCATTTGACCTTATATTTTCATAGTAATTTGAAGTTTGCAAGACTCTTTCATATTCATACTGAAGTAATTTTGAGAGCATCAAGTGATGTTGCCAGGGCACAGAATTCGTGCTCCATTGTGTAAAGAGCCTTGAATTAATTCCCCAATAATAAGCCAACTGCAAAACAGTCAACATGTGGATAATGCTGGCCTCAAATGGCCTGGATTTCACTTGCCCAAGAATGTTCTTTGTAGTCAATATGACAAAACATTTTTCTTTAGGTTACTGCTCTAAATTTCTCCTTTAGAGATGGGCAAGGAAGTGCAATTTACTTCACATACAACTACGGCACAACATCTCTACTTTTTAAAGCCTCTTTTGTTTCCTTCGAGAGCAAATATTCCAGAACTAAGTACATTGCTAAGAGTTTCCAGGGAAATTCATAAAATATCGAAGAGAACTCTGGCTACCATTTAAAGTCTTTTCCCACTAAGAAAAACTGTCTGCTGTTAAAGTGAATTTAAGTATTGTTTGGGACATTGAGAGGTGATTTTTTTTGATGGCATCAACAAAAAACACAGACAGCCACGTTTGTAACACTCAGGAAGTAACCTCTTTCTTGCAGTTAGGAGCATTTCATACGTTGGTATTCTAGTATCCTGCACTTGCTGGCATACAAAGCATTAAATGCCAAAGCAGAACTTTTGTTCTTTACAAAGATGCTCCCAAACCCACCAAGACAGATAATAAGGAAAGCCATGTTTTGACTCAATCCGAGTATCCTGATGACAGGCTTTGAAATCACAGAGAAGGCAGATTAATTTTTTTTCTCATTTGAGAAAACTATATTATTTCAGGATAGCTATTATCAGAGAGTTATCAAACTCTTCAAAGAACAGGTTTAAAACACATTCTCTTTGTAGCAATATTTACACACACACATACTCACACAACTTCATAAACAATAAAGATTTGATCTCATTTTTATGTGGAATATAAGAAAGTTGAACCCAGAGAAGTGAGGACTAGAATGGAGCTAGCAAAGGGCGGGGCGGGATGGGGAGTTGCTGATCAGAGGGTCCAAGGTTTCACATACATCGAAGGAATAGACTTTGTGATCCATTGAACAGAAAGGTGAGTATAGTCAATAATAATGTGCATTTCAAAACAACTAAAATAGTACATTTCCCATGTCTCACCATAGAAATGATAGGTGAGGTGATGGATACGGTAATTAGTTTCATTCAATCATTTCACATTGTATTCATATATATCAAAACTTGATGTTTTACCCTATAAATTTATACAATTATGATATGCAAGTCAAAAATAATATTAATAAATTCTTTTAAAATGCATTACTTTGGAAAAAAACCTAAAGATTTTAGGCTTAAAAATATATAAAATGTAAACATGAGTAAAAATTCCCAATCAATGTGTATAGATACCTGGCTGGCAAGAAGTGACCAAGTCTAGGGCAAAGTCATCCCTGTGCTCTAAAATTGTCCTGATTGACATGTGGCTTGACTATTAAAAGTGCAGAGGCCTCGTATTTTAAACTGCAGGTTTAAATGCAATACTTTGCCATTTAGTTATTGACCAGAAAAACTTGCATTTAAAACATAAATTAAGTTTCTATAGTCTGCTACCATTCAATTTGGAGTTATAACCCAAATGAAAATTTTAAACAAATATTTCTTAGAAGTCCAAAAACTATGATTGTAGATATATTTAATAAATCATTTGTCCATTGGTGTTATATAGGTGTCCCAGTAGTTTCCACCTCAGAAAAATCTCCAATGTTAGCAAAGCAATAATAAATTGGTATCTTTAAATGAAGCCTTACTAGATTTTAGAGATAAGAAGTAATTTTTCCTAATAATATATTTTGCTTTTCTGATTTTTTTTTCCATTTTTTTTAAAGTCAACATTTAAAACAATTCAGAACATCACATCTTTGAAACTATCTCATGCTTTGCAACTGGGCTCGATTAAGTAAGAAAATAAATTTGTGAGTTATTTCCCTCACCCCCTCCTTAACACAACACTGTCTTTTAGTCAGACAGTTGCGTTGTTTACCTGGAGACTGCACGGCAGGTCTGGAATCCATTATTACCAGTATAAAGGTCGTTCCCAAATCCTTACCTCAGTCTCAGGCTTCCCCTGAGGCTCCTGCCTGAATTTTCCATTGTGCAGTTATCTGAAATTTAGCATTTTGATACTAAAATTTTCTCTCAGCCCTTGCAAACATTTTAATTAGTGCATTGGCCATCTTTTCTGTATTACAGTCATATTTCAATAAGCTAAGTTTTCTTAGAAAAAAATAATAAAAATAAAAACAAAACACCTGTTTTATCATTCGTGTTTCATATTCTAGTTAATGCATCATGACAAGATTTCTTTCTTCTCTTCCAGAGCTTCCCTCAGTTCGGCAATTCCCACATCCTGGAAATCAGGATTGCTTGGAAATACTCAATGTCAGTGCTTAACTTCAGAGCTCATGCTCTCTCCTCAGAGTTATTTTGATAGCCTCCTGACCAGGCTATCACTTCCCAAGTTCATCTTCTTGTGTCAATTTCTTTTAAATCAATATTTAAGATTTCTTTTTTCCCTGGAGAACAGCGCCCAAAGCTCCTGGCATGCAGTTCTTCAGGGTCTGAGAGTGATCTTGCCGGCCCTGTTTTCTGTCACTTGTCCTCATCAACTTTATACTCTAGTCAGACCTTAAATTAAAAATAATCTTGCCACTCTCATAATCTGGCCACGAAAATTGACCAGTATAAAGGCAGTTTTCATACTTAATGCACGTTATCTGATGATTGTCTGTCATTTAATTTTTAATCTAATTTCTAAAATGTTAATATATGTATCTAATGTTGAAGAGAAAATTAAATTTTCTCTTTAAAGTTATTTATAACTTATTTAAAAAATTGTGTGAAATAAAGTGTTTTAAAGTTAAAACAAGCTTAGATATGGCTTTCATCAAAAATAAAGGAGAAAGATGGTAACATTTTCCTTTTTATACCCTCAGTAATTAGAAGGGACAGTAAGAAAGGGGCTTCTTGGTAGGATGGAGGAAAACCAGGTCTGTTGAACCAGGAAATCTACAGGACCAATAAGAATGTGGGTATGAGGTAACCTAGTAACCAGTGACCAATAGAAAGAGACAATCAATGACCAACAGGAAAGGGCAATACTGCCAGGAGGACCAAGGCCAATGAAAGAGTTGCTACCAATTTCAAAGGGAAAGAGTATGCCTCTGCAGACATTCACCTCTCAGTCTCTCTCTCACCTCTGCTCCCTCCAGAGGGGCACCCACTTCTAACCCTCTGTCAAGTGCTCTAAACTTTCTCTTTGTTCTTCCTAAATAAAATTTCTCTTTGTTACACTTAAACTTGTGCAAGTTACTTTTACTTTCTATTCACGCTGCCTGTGCTGCTCCAGTTTTATTTGAAGTTTCCATTCACTTTTGCTTTCAGCTGCCTCTGTTGAACTTTCTAGCTCAGTCAAATAATTGAACTATGTTAACTGGGTTTAGGGAATCCGGACCTCTGTCACCCAATGAGTAATCTAAGATAAATTTCAGAGTAACAAAAAATAATGTACTTTAAATCTCTAATCTATCACCGAAATACTCTCACACAAAAAAAGCAGTGTTATTTAATAAAAATTATTTATTTCTTCTTCTGTATATAATCATCTTTTTTAAAAAAGCAAGAAAAGTAAAAAGTGTAAAAGATATCTTAGGAGAGAACAAAGACTTCATTTTATATAAATTAGTTCTTTAGTTCTGAGACTGCTATAAATTAAAAGGTCTTGAACCGAATATTCTACTGAAGATAGAAAAGTAGCTTAAAAGATTGCCGACATTATTGTTTTCCAAAAATTAGAAATTTCTCCCAGAGCAAGAATCTGAGTTTGATATTTTCTAGAGTATATTAGCCATCAAAATATTACAGGTGTAATAAAAATTCTGAACAAATATCTTTAGTGTTAAACTTCAAGAAGCACAGAGGAGTTCTACTGGGTTTTTTTTTTTAATAGAAGTTAACCATTAACTACTACATAAGAATGCTATTACCAGAGTGATGTCAGAAGATCAAGGCTAATATCTGCATAATGGCTGTCACTCTGGGGTAGCGTGTTGGGCAGAGTGAAGAGGTACTTCATTTTATCTGCAATTTAATCAAATCTGTGATTCATATAGGGACTTTTTAAATGATTTAAAATGAATAAAAATGATTTATTTGGGGTAGTTAATGATTCTCTTTTGGTTATAAGGCTGCATATTTATTTTCTGTCTATATAGAATTTATATAAATTATTGGTCAATGGCAAAATAAAATCAAAGGTATTAATGCTGCTTCGACTGTAACATTTTAGTTTAAATTAAGTAAAAACAAAACATGCCACTTTAAAAGATAAATTAAGAAAACAATGATCTTTTTTTTGTTTTTAATTTCTATGGATATCAATTTTCCCAGAGAATAAGATTAGGCTATAAATGATGTTAAAACTATGGTTAGAATTATGGCCACTAATAGCTAAAAGAAGCTCAGTCAACAAAACTCAGGCCAAGTAGTTTAAAAATGCCCTTTATCCCAGAAGTTGGTTACTTAAAATTCTCTAAGTGTGGTCCTGGGAGTTCACACTACTGGCTTTAAAAATGGGCTCAACTGGTAAGCACAAGTTTGAAAAATACATTTAAAGTCTTACAAAAACCTGGCCATAGAAGAAAAATTTGTCATTTCACTTTTTTTTGTTTGAGCAAGTTGAAAAAGTTGACCGATGGTGCTATTTCAATACTGATGATGGGAGGTAATTCTTTGTGGTTGTGGAATTAGAAACAGGTGTGCCGACATGGTTGCATGAGCAGAATGAAGAACAATCCCTACCTAGTATCACTCCACGTAATGATTCCTTCTACTTCCGATGAGCATTATGTTCAATCATACAGTAAACATAACTCCATCTGGGTTGCATGTCTTGAAGGAGCCATAAAATTGAGATCTTAATTCTTACATGCTAGAATAAAAGCTTACAAGTTATTATAATTTAATTTAAACTGGGTGTAAAAGTTACTCATCCATTTTGGTATTTCATGTATATTAATTATGAAATAGTAAAGCTAAAGTACTTAAAAAAGCCATCCATATGGTGATGCCTGAATCACTGGATGATAATGCTTTTATATTAATGTGAAATTAAATTATACAAGGAACATGCACAGACAACATAAAATAATCTATAAATAAATAATTCATCTAATGATACGTTGAAAATACATTGCTTGGCTTGGTGCCTGTGGCTCAAGTGGCTAAGGTGCCAGCCACATACACCTGAGCAGACGGGTTCGAATCCAGCCTGGGCCCACCAAACAGCAATGACAGCTGCATGGCAAGAGAAGTGCTTGAGCCCAGGAGTTGGAGGTTGCTGTGAGCTGCGATGCCACAGCACTCTACCCAGGGAAACAGTTTGAGGCTTTGTCTCAAAAAAAAAATACAAAAAAATACATTGCTTAAGTCTGAATATGTGTGGGTGTTGTAAGTGTACATAAATATAATGCTGTGCTATTTGTTAATGTTTAATAGCACTGTTTCTGTTACTTAAAATTTACTCATGTGAAGTGTTCTGATTTACTGCCTTACCTGTGGGTATAGGACATATAGTAAGATAAATATCACTGTTGGCATATTTTTTCATATATGTCTAAGATATAAAATTGAAAAATTTATTAATTTATTTCCACTTACAAATGAAAAACTAATTTGTTATTTAAGAAGTTGTATTTTTTAGGTGTTCTCTACTGCAACTTCTCAAAAATATATCCATAAAAACTCATCAAAGTTCTTGAAGAGTGCTTGAATTTGCACTAGAATGGTTTTATGGTTTTTTTCTCACTCAAGAAACCAGATTATATTATTTATCCGATAGTGAATTTTGATGCTAACTAAGTTTCTGTTTTCCTTCCATTTTAATATCTAGGAGTGTTTGACTTTCTTTATTTAATTTACCTACAAGATCTCATCTGTTTTTGTTGTTATTGTTTGCTTGTTTCGAGACAGAGTCTTACTTTGTCACTTTCAGTAGAGTGCTGTGGCATCATAATTCTCAGCAACCTCAAAGTCTTGGGCTCAAGTGATCCTCTTGCCTCAGCCTCCCAAGTAGTTGGGACTATAGGCACCAGCCACAACGCCAGGCTATTTTTAGAGATAGGGGTCTCACTCTGGCTCAGGCTGGTATCAAAACTCTGAGCTCAGGCAATCCACTGCCTTGGCCTCTCAAGTACTGGGATTACAGGCGTAAGTGACCGCACCTGGCCCCCTGTCTATTACTTCTTGACCAAAGACTTCTAAATCTAAATCCTTACGTAAGACCTTTGCCCAGGTCCACATTTCTAAGTGTCTACTGGACATAAGCTTCTGCATATCCCACATGCTCTTCCTTCTTACACTCTCACTTCTCCAGCCATAATTGGCTCTGTTTCCTAAATTTGTGACCTTCATTGATGATGCCTTCACCTACCCAGTTTCCTGAGCTAGAAACCTGTGCTATATGCAACACCCCCTTTTAATAATCTCATATCTATAACCCAGGACAAAGTCCTGTAAATTAATTTTACTTATAAATAAAAATTCCAAGTAATGTTCTATTGAATGCTTTGCAATTACTAGGATAGACACTCAGATGGGTTCTGGGAACTATTAGCAGATGCAGTTGACAAGATTCCTGCCCTCATGTGACTTACAGGGCGATGAGGAAAGGCTAAGAAAGAAGAAACAAAAAATACGGATATAAAACTATCAGATGTTAATAATCATTAATCATGAAGTGAAGTGGAGTAATGTAAAAGAATGATTGGGATGGTTGTCCAAGACAGAATATCTTTCTGAGAAAAATACACAACTCAGTAAGTCATAAATGGAATGATAACAAAATGAGGCAGTCATGTGACGATATAGGGAGGTGCATATGCGTGTGTGTTTATGTGTTTATACGTGTATGTGTCCATGCTGTACAGAAATACATCCTGTACTTGGTACAAAACTTTCCTGGTATCCAGAGACCTCTGACTAAGCTCTCTGAGGTTGAGTTGAATTGTGTCATGTAAGTATGTACATGGCTTAAACTACAACTTCTCATCTCTCATCACCAGAAATTACCCCAATGCTTATTTTTTCTGGTACACTGAATTTTTTTCTCTTTTAAAGAAAAAAACTCACTCTGTGACCGTGGGTAGAGTGTTGTGGCATTGTCATAGCCCACAGCAACCTCCAACTCTTCGGGTCGAGTGATCCTTATGCCTCAGCTTCCCAAGTAGCTGAGACTATAGGGGTACACCACAACATGTGGCTAATTTTGAGTTTCTTTTTTCTATTTTTAGTTGAGACAGGGTCTGTCTCCTGCTCAGGTTGGTCTCAAACTCCTGAGTTCAAGGAATCAGCCCCTCTTTGCCTCCCAGAGCTCTAGGAGTATAGGGATTAGCCACCTTGCCTGGTCCTACTGAATATTCTTAATATTCTGCAGGTGCACTCTGTAACATTGTTTTCTGGGAGCATAATCACTGTGAATTTAACCAGGTGGGCTCTTGGCTCTCCGGCCCCTAGGAGGGGGCACTGACGAGACTGCGGAGGTTGACAGAGAAGAGTCCTTGGAGTTTTGCTCTCTGATGTCTTTTCCTGCCACTCCATGGTCTGGCAGCTGCTGAGTTCCTCTGTCAAAGAAGCTGGATTTTGTCAGCCCCTGTCCTAGGGCCCCACTTTCCTCTCAATAGCATTTCAAGGTGGTAACGGAATCACTCTTGCTAGTCCTGCCTGAGTCACCTGCACCACAATCTTGTCTTGATTTCCTTAACCCATTCCATACCTATGCAAATAGTCTCTTTATTAAACAAACTTCATTTATTTTGACTGTTATTTCTCTCCTGCTGAGAACCAGAATGACAGTATTGTTAACTACTGAGACAGCTGGTGCTTACTAATAGACTCCCCCCCCCCCAATTTTTGTTCCTTCAGTATCAAAACATTTTTTTGTTGATTGTGTTTGCCTAGTATTCTAAGCCACTATTACCATCAAGTAATTCTTCCCAAATTCTTCACTTCTTCAAGAATCTTGAGCTTGGCAAGAAGCAATTCTCCCCAAATTCTCTAACACAAATACAAAATCCCTTGGAATCTTTCCCATGTGGTCAAATCTATTATGCGTTCCACCAACCAGCATTTCCCCTGGACGCCTCTCTCCTGGAGGCCTCGTATTCCAATCTGGAAAGACTGCTCCAGGCCCACTGCCCAGTGTCGCCCTGCACCTCCCTCCTATTTGTCTGGATATGATCATTTCTTCAGAACTTTGCAGATTTTGTTTTTGTAATTTTTAGTGTTACAAAAACAAAAAAAGTATGGCTTTTTCTCTCCACTCCCTGGAGTATTTAAGATTTTCTCTTTATATCATGTGTTCTGGAACATTCATGATATTATAAATGACACGGTCTTTTTTTGCATTAACTATTCTGGTAACTTCATGGGCTCCTTCACTCTGGTAACGCACATTCTTCAGTTCTGAAAATTGTTCCCACTCTCTCTGTCTCTCCGTTTGGATAATTTCTTTCTCTCTCTTTCTCAGTTTCTCTGACTTCCTTTAGCTTAGACATTGACCCTTCTGATCAACCCTCTAGTTCTATTTTCTCTTTACCTGTCTACATTATTTGGAAGGGCTTCGTCTAAATGGTTTAAAATTTCTGAGTGATTAAACAAATGATCTTTTAATATTTAACTTTTTTACTACCGTATACAGTAGTATTTTTTTATATTCCAAGGGTTCCTTTTGTTTATTGTTTTTCACCCATTTGTTTCTTATTTCAAGGATGAAATAACCCATTTTTCATTATTTCTCTGAATGACGTCATTATTTCTATGAATGACGTTTTGCTTTAAAATTTCCTTCCGTCCTACGCCTCGCTTCTGATATTTGAGTTCCAGAATCTGCATTTCCCCCCCCTCTATGGCTCTT
Source organism: Arctocebus calabarensis (assembly GCA_963573935.1). Taxonomy (NCBI): domain Eukaryota; kingdom Metazoa; phylum Chordata; class Mammalia; order Primates; family Lorisidae; genus Arctocebus; species Arctocebus calabarensis. Next base: position 13,251 of record CAUYON010177032.1, read on the forward strand.
CAGTTTCTGAGATATTTATTATCTCCTCATCAAGGAATACATAACCAGATTTTGCCTATTTGAGAAGCAAAATACTGAAAAGGGGCATGCAATAAAGATATGGTGCCTTCAGTTTGAGGAATTTAACTTATTCTGCCCAGTTTTAGTAGATAGTTCCTGCTATTACACTTAGTATCCTGGGTTTTGAACCTTTTTACTTCTCTTTTTATATATAATAAACCTCCCATTTCCTACTAGAGTAGAAAAAGGAATTAGTATCCTGGCAAGTACAGAATTGTGGAGGGGATCTGGGTCTAACAACATCCTAGAAACACTTTGCCTCAGTCGTCTACTTTTATCTTCATGTAACTCCATATTCTAGAGTAATTGGTGCCTTCAATTCTCAGACTTTCCGGGATCTCCAGCAATGGAATCACTTCCTATTGGTACCTGCCTAGGGTCAGGTGGAAGTCAGTTTTCCACTTTCTGAAAATGCTGAAACATCTCATCCATCCCTAAGTCCGTCCTCATTCACTGCCTCCTTGTAGTTTTGAACTTTTTATACTCATTTATGCTCATTTTAAGTGGCATTTCAGTAGAAAGCACTGATAAATGCAAAATACATTTTTTCATATTAAAAAACATGTATACTTTAAAACTTTATGTATTAAATTATGGGTAGAAAAAAAACCTTTGAAATGTAACGTAATATAGAGTTAGAGTTAGGATAGCTACATTAAACTTTTACTTGTATGTTTCTCTTTTGTATTCTTGACATATAAAATGGTTTTAATAGGTGAGATGGAAAACTCTACCCCCCAAAATTGATAGAAAAAATATGAGATAAGCACAAATAAATATAAAGATTGCATTTTTTTTCTATCATAATAGTAACGTAAGTCAATAAAATTTAAAAATTAAGATTTTTACACTGGTTAAAAGTGTTAAGAAATAACTCATGCCAAAATCACTTCCTTTCCTGTGTCATGGGACTGAATATTAGAAAGATGGATCGTGGTGATTTTCTAGACAGAGAACAAAGAATTTGACAAAAGAAAGAACTGTATTCTGAAATATAGCCCATTAGGATGATTTGCATGTAATGGAACAACCATCTAGACTGATGAATATAACACTGCAATCCGAAGGAAGCCTCTGGAGGGCATTCTATCGGCCCAAGACCTAAGCCCTGTGCTACTTCATATTTTAATTAATGAGACATATAATATGTGAGTGGAATACGAAATAATTGGGTGATAACAAGAAACAGGATGTGAGGAAGGAAGGGGAAAACCAAACAAAATTCAAAGTTGACAGTAACAAGATTTGACCAATTTCATTACAGATTGGTATTTTATAAGGTGAACTTAATTGTGCTAAAACTATGGTCTTACACTTATATTTAAAATATTACCTATATACAAAAAGTGAGGAACAAATGTCCTACCTTGAGCATCCTGAAAAAATGTACTTATCTAATTAAATAAAATATGCATTAAAATATTTATTGAGCACACATAATAAGCAAGACACTACAGTTTTGTAACTAAGACAGATAGAATGCCTGCTTCCAGAAGCCTACATGTTAGGAGGAAAAAATGGATAATGCTTTTTGCATTAATTAATTATAATTGATTTAAGTCTAATAAAAGAGAAGAACTAGTATTATTAATGCCTTTAATGGGGGACTTACTGTATAGCAGAATTACACAAAATACATTTAATTACATGTTTGTTCACATTAATATGTAATACCTAGAGGATGAGAAATATTATCAAGTAATATGTATTAAGCATTTAATAAATATCAGGAACTATGTTATTGTCATATTATTTTGATATTCACATCTCTAAGAAAAACTGATTTTATAGATTGAACACCAGAAGAACAAAGATTTTCTGAGTAACTTCTCCAAGGTCACACACTTATAAGCATAGGAACTGAAATTTAAACCTAGGAACTTTCATTATAAAGTGTGAAGGATTCACCACATGCTATACAGAGAAAGTCAAGGCTTTCTTGGGTGCCATGCTGTAAGACAAATGTCAAAAGCTGAATCTGTCTATATGAGAAAAACCACCCAGATGATCTCAAAATTGGATAATGAAATTAAAAGAATGGACAGTGTTTTATAAAAGAAGATAAGGGAATAATATTGATTCATTCATCCTACATATGCTTATTTAGTACCTACTGTGCATGTGTTAATATTCTGGAGTAGTGAACATACATAGCTAAAAATTTCTACTCTCAGAGTCTTGTCTTCTAATAAGAAAGTAAACAAACTTTTATGTACAAAGTAAATAATTAAAATATACACTTCAAAGGATAGTAAATAACACTGAAGAGGGAAAAGAAGCGTAGAAAGAGATATGAAAGTTGGGGGGGGAGGATTTTGAATTTTAAATGGTATGGCCAGGAAGGACCTCAATGAAAATGGAGTTGGAACACATTCTTCTTGGTGAAGTATCTCAAGAATGGAAAAAAAATGTATCCGATGTACTCAATACTATTATGAAACCAATATATAAACATACACTCATACAAATGATAAAACAAACACCAATATAGTCTAGCAAGGAGCAGGGGTGAGAAGGGAGAGAGGAGAGAAAGGGGGAGGGTGACTGATGGAGGAGGGAGGACGGAGGAGGGAATTCGTTTGGTGGGATCTCACCTAATGTACACAATGCAAGGGTGTATTTCAAGATAACTACAAGTAAACTTAAAAAAAAAAGTAGGTGAGGTGATGGTGATATTAATCAGTTTGATTTAAGCATTCCACATTGTATATCAAATCATCACATTGTATCCCATAAATGTATACAGTTATGATTTTAATTAAAAATGAATTTAAAACGTGGGTTTTGAGTAAAGATCCAATGGAAGCAAAGGGACAAGGCATGTGACTGCAGAGACAACAGCATCCTACGTGGAAGGAACTTCAAGTGCAAAGGCCTGAGACAGGACCAGGGCTGCTGTGTCAAGAAATATAGTTAGATAGTTGTGGTCCCACCACCTACGGAGCATATAGCAAGGGTGCAAGTCAAATCTATCAAGTATTGAACACAAATGTCTTAGCACTGTGATTAAGTAAATGAGGTGAAAGCTATGTTAATTAGTAGGATGTAAGCACTCCAATTTGGACAAATAATCAACACATTGAACCCACAAAGGTATAAATGTATTCATGATCTATGTATATATGACTTAATAAAAAATACTTTACATCAGAATAAAGGGACAAAGGAAGAAAAACATCATGTGAAAAATCAGTGACAGTCTGAAATGATTGACCACCAATGGCCCTAGGACTCTATGGCACATTTAATATGGAATAACCTATCTCCCACTTTTTTATGGCTACATAGCTGAGCACTACGTATTAGAGTCTGTATTATATTGATGATTTAATACAGGTGAATGAGGTGTTCTTATAAATATTTTATTTAAATAATTGTTCTAACCACTGAATTCAATGTTATCACTGCCACATCCACATATTAGCCTTTGTGCCATGTTTTATTGAAAAATCGTATTATTTTCTAGCTGCCAAGTACTCTCATTGCATTTCCTACTAATTGTTAGAGAATTGTGGTATAAATAGCTTCCACAAAGAGTCATTAATTTTCTTTCTCCTGTTCTTTTTGCTCCTGTTGAACTCAAAATAAAATACGGAAACCAATCTTTAAAAAAAAATATATATATATAGTTAGAGAGTTAGAGAGAATGAGAAATGTTTGACAGCACAACAAAGTGACTATATGCAACAATAAATTATGGCATACTTTACTAAAGAAGCAGAATTAAAATGTTCCCAACCCAAAGAAATAATAAACGCCTGAGGTGACGGATACCCCAATTACTCTGATTTGATAAATTCATGTTGTATGCCTATATCAAAACATTACATGTGCCCTATAAAGACGAATTTTTATGTATACATAATAATTAAAAACCAAAATATTAAAAAATAAAATAAATGTTTTCCTTTAAGCTCCAGTTAAATTCCCTCTCTCTCTCTCTCTCTCTTTCTCTCTCTCTCTCTTTCTTTCTTTCTTTCCGTCACACAGCTCACAGCAACCTCCAGCTCCTGGGCTTAGGCGACTCTCCTGCCTCAGCCTCCCGAGTAGCTGGGACTACAGGAGCCCGCCACAACGCCCGGCTATTTTTTTCTTGCAGTTTGGCCAGGGCAGGGTTTGTACCCACCACCCTTCGTATATGGGGCTGTCGCCCTACCCACTGAGCCACAGGCACCGCCCTAAATTTTTATTGCTTAATAAAATCCCACTTTCATTACAGTACACAGTTTCATTCTAACACTAAGATGACACTTGTGTGTGCACAATTCTATTGTATAATAATTAATGAACATAGATTAAACTCAACTCCGCGTTCAGGGAGGGAGGAGGGAGCAGTAGGCAGGACACTTGCCTGGCAGGAGCTCATTGGAGAGGACGCGAGACAGGTGGCGTGAAGCCTTTGAGCCTAGTAGGGACTTTGGTTTTTACTCTGAACAGAAGGGAAAGCCATTGGAAGATTTCACTCAAGAAGTGAGATAAACTGACACATTTGAGCAGGGTCATTCTGACTGCATGTGAAGAACAGACTAAATGAGAGATAAAGAGGAGGAAGCTGCAGGATTAATTCAGACAAGACATGACGGTGGATTGGCAGAGAAACGCGTGGAGCAGTAGATTCTGCGCATGCTCTGAAGGGAGGGCCTCTCCTCCGCGGAGTGAGAGGAAAGGTCAGACAGGGCTGAGAACAGAGGTCGTTAACTGAGTAGGGGCTGATACCCTGAGGTCTGTTTTGTACACACCAAGTTTACTACTCTTACTATTCATGCCTGAGGCCACACTGAGAAAGCAGTTGGGAATATGGATCTGGAGCTCAAAGAGAAGTTTCAGATGGAGATGTCAATTCGTGCGTTACCATGTTGTATGCAGTGTTTAAAACCGTGAGACGATGGAGGAAAAGAGAAGAGGGGCTCGGACTGGACGGGCCTGGGCACTCTAGGTACGACGAGGATCAGGGGGAATTATCACAGGAGCTGCAAGGAAGGAGGAGGAGAAAATGAGTGTGCTGTCCTCGTTGTCAATGGCACGACAGACTCCCAGGGAAGACACGGTAGTCAAGAATATCAAATACTTAGGAGGAGAACTGAGAAAGGGACCACTGGAGTGAGAGATCTCAAAGTTATTGGAGACTCTGAAGGAATAACTCTACAAGTGGTTCAGTTACAGAGACCTGATTAATTTCAAGGTGGGATCAAAGAAGGGAATCGGAAAAAAAAAAAGGAGGGATTTGGGTGACAGTCAGTTAAGGAAACGCTTCTCAGGGCTTCTACTTAAAGGAAAAGAGAAACGTGAGAGTTCTTTCTCCTGGGAGGGGAAAGAAAGTATTCTTGATTTTCAGTTTATGCGTTTTGGTGGGCGTGACAGAGGAATGGCATTTACAGGAATGTAGGCTGAGGGGATCAGTCTACCAAAGGGGAAAGTGCTCATGGAGGACAGAGCGGCGAGAATTGCTGGCGCAGGTGAGAGGGGGCGGAGTGTGGTGCGGAAGGAGCGGGCTTGTCCTGCTGGAAGCGCAGTAAGCTCGTCCTTAACGATGGCAGAGAAGGGGAGACGCATGGCTTGTAAGAATTTATTTAACTGTAAAAGAATTCCTTAGGAGAGACAACGGTCTTGTTTTGTGTCATCATATACGGCAGAATATGGCAAAAGAGTGTATAAAATGGGGCAGTAGAGTCAGGCTTAAAGAAATAAATACATCTCAGTAAAGAATGTTTGCAAGTAGCAGCGTTCTACTTGAAAAGTAATATGTTCTCTATTTTTAAGAACTGGAAAACAAATTCATATCTGCTTTTCTACTAAACAAAATTCATTATAATGGATGCTAAATATTAATGGATGACCAGTATCAAAGGTATCTATTTTTACGTTTATCTTTCGATGTTTATAGGCAAACATTCAAACCTGGTTTTTAATCTTTTAAATTTGATAATTGCCCTAAACTATACTTTCAATTACAAACCTCCTTCAGTTAACGATAGAGTGTTTTTATTCTAACATAGCCTTTAAAATAATTAAGCAAAATGAAAATTAATAGAACTACATAAGATATTTCTTCATGAATTTGGCATGATTTTTACTTTAAAACTTGCCTTTTATGGGATTTGTTCTGTTTGTTTTAACCCAGGAGTTATGCAGGGGCTGGATTTGCAGCTAAGCAGGTTTTATTTTCTTTTGAGTAAAAAATTTTTAATTTCTAGGAGCATAAATTATGCAAATAAACTACAACTTTCTTCCTCTTTTGGGGGGGGTGAGCTCTTGCAAAGGCAATGATGGGGTGCATTGCTGGGTGTAGATCAGTGAACAGTATGAAGAAGGATCTGCGGCTGGTCAGTAGCTTGTCCAGAGTGGCAGTAAATGCTGGGCCCAGTCCTCCATGCTGATGTATTTGGGTGCACCAAGGAGGCATGGTTCTTTCTGCCCTGCAGAGCCAATATAAATACGGATACAAGAATCTCTGTCAATCTCTTTCAGAGTAAAATGCTGCATAGATAGAGCATAGAAAACAACAAAAACCTAAATTGTATAGGAGACTAATCTATGTATATTTTTCTTTTTTTTCTTTTATTAAATCATAGCTGTGTACAATAATGCAATCATGGGGTACAATGTGCTGGTTTTATATACAATTTGAAATATTTTCATCGAATTGATTAATATAGCTTTCATGGAATTTTCTTAGTTATGTTAAGACACTTATATTCTACATTTATTAAGTTTCACCTGTACCCTTCTAAGATGCACCATAGGTGTGGACCCACCAATTACCCTCCCTCCACCCCAACCTCCCTTCTCCCCTCCCTTCCCATATTCTTGTGCTATAGTTGGGTTATAGCCTTCATATGAAGCCTTTAAATTAGCTTCATAGTAGGGCTGAGTACATTGAATACTTTTTCTTCCATTCTTGAGATACTTTGCTAAGAAGAATATTTTCCAGCTCTATCCATGTAAACATGAAAGAGGTAAACTCTCCATTTTTCTTTAAGGCTGCATAATATTCCATGGTGTACATATACCACAAATTATTATTCATTCATGGATGGATGGGCACTTGGCTTTTTCCATGACTTAGCAATTATAAATTGGGCTGCAATAAACATTCTGATACACGTATCTTTGTTATAATGTGATTTTTGGTCTTCTGGATATATACCTAGTAAAAGAATTATAGGATCAAATGGTAGGTCTATTTTTAGATGTCTAAGTATTCTCCAAACATCTTTCCAAGAGGACTGTATTAGTTTGCATTCCCATCAGCGGTGTAGAAGTGTTCCTTTTTCTCCACATCCACATCTCTGGTTTGGGGATTTTGTGATGTGGGCTGATCTTACTGAAGTTAGATAATATCTCAAAGTAGTTTTGATTTGCATTTCTCTGATGATTAAGGCTGATGAGCATTTTTTCATGTGTCTGTAGGCTGTGCACCTGTCTTCTTCAGAGAAGTTTCTCTGCAAGTCCCTTGCCCACCCTGAGATGGGATCGCATGTTCTTTTCTTGCTCATACATTTGAGTTCTCAGTGGATTCTGGTTATTAAACCTTTGTCAGAGGCATAACCTGCAAATATCTTCTCCCATTCTGAGGGCTGTCTGCTTGCTTTACTTACTGTGTTTCTGGCTGTGCAGAAGCTTTTTAGTTTCATCAGGTCCCAGTAGTGTATTTTTGATCCTGCTTCAATTGCCCAGGGGGTCCTCTTCATAAAATATTGGCTCAGGCCGATTCTTTCAAGAGTTTTCCCTGCACTTTCTTCTAGTATTTTTATAGTTTCATGTCTTAAGTTTGAATCTTTAATCCAGTGAGGGTCTATGTTAGTTAAAGGTGAAAGGTGTGGGTCCAGTTCAGTCTTCTACATGTCGCCAGCCAGTTCACCCAGCATCATTTGTTAAATAGGGAGTCTTTTCCCCACTGAATGTTTTTAATTGGCTTGTCAAAGATCAAATGAAGGTAAGTAGCTGGGTTCATCTCTTGGTTCTCTATCCTGTTCCATACATCTACCTCTCTGTTTTTGTGCCAGTATTATGCTGTTTTGACCACTATCAATTTATAGTATAGTCTGAGGTCTAGTAGTGTAATTCCCTCTGCTTTGTTTTTATTTCTGAGTAATGTCTTGGCTATTCCAGGTTTTTTCTGATTCCATATAAAATGAAGTATTATTTTTTTGAGATCTTCAAAGTATGACAATGGAGCTTTAATAAGGATTGCATTAAATTTGTATATTGCTTTGGGTTGTATTGACACTTTGACAATGCTGATTCTTCCTAGCCATGAGCATGGTATGTTTTCCCATTTGTTAACATCTTCAGCTATTTCTTTTCTTAGAGTTTCATAGTTCTCTTTATAGAGATCTTTCACGTCTTTGTCAGGTAAACTCCCAAATGTTCATCTTCGTTGGCACTACTGTAAATGGAATAGAGTCCTTGATTGTTTTTTCAGTTTGACTATTGTTGGTATATATAAAGGCTACAGATTTATGAGTATTGATTTCATAACCTGAGACACTGCTATATTACTTGATCACGTCTAAGAGTTTTGTAGTAAAATCCCTGGTATTTGCCAGATATACATTCATATTATTTGCAAAGAGTGAAAGTTTGATTTCTTCTGACCCTATATGGATACCCTTGATTGCCTTTTCTTCTCTAATTGCAATGGCTAAAACTTCCATTACAATGTTAAAAAACAGTATGAGACAATGAGCCTGATCTTGATAATTGCCTGATTCCTGATCTGTGTGGAAATGATTTCAATTTAATTCCATTCAGTATGATATTGGCTGTATGTTTGCTGTAGATGGCCTCTATTAGTTTAAGAAATGTCCCTATTATACCCATTTTCTTACGTGTTCTGACCATGAAGGGATGCTGGATATTATCAAAAGCTTTTTCTGCATCCATTGAGAGAATCATATGGTCTTTGTTTTTCAATTTGTTTATGTGCTGAATTATATTTATAGATTTACATATATTGAACCAGCCTTGAGACCCTGGGATAAAGCCCACTTGGTCATGGTGTATAATTTGTTTGATGTGTTGCTGGATTCTGTTTGCTAGGGTCTTGTTGAATATTTTTGTATCAATATTAATTAGTGATATTTGTCTCTAATTTTCTTTTCTTTTGGGGCCTTTTCCCGGTTTGGGGATCAAGGTGATGTTTGCTTCATAGAATGTGTTGGGTAGTATTTCTTCTTTTTCTATATTTTTAAAAAGGTTGAGTAATATAGGTTCCAGTTCCTCTTTAAAGGTTTGGTAGAATTCTGATGTGAAGCCATCTGGTCCTGGGCCCTTCTTTTTAGGGAGATTTTTTATAGTTGATGCTATTTCATAACTTGATTTAGGACTGTTCAACATTTCCACTTCATTCTGGCTATGTCTTGGAAGATGGCGTGCTTCCAAGTACTAGTCAATTTCCTTGAGATTTTCATATTTCTGAGAATAAAGTTTCTTGTAATATTTGTTAAGGATTTTTTGAATTTTTGAGAAGCCTGTTGTTATTTCGTTTTTACCATTTCTGATTGATGAAGTTAGAGATTTTACTCTTTTTTTTCCTGGTTAGGTTAGCCAAAGGTTTATCTATTTTATTGACCTTTTAAGAAAAACAACTTTTTGATTTATTGATCTGCTGTATAATTTTTTTTCAATTTCATTTAATTCTGCTCTAATTTTAATTATTTCTTTTCCTTTGCTTCGTTTGGGATTGGAATGTTCTTCCTTTTCCAGTTGTTTGAGATGTCCCATCAAGTTGTTAACTTCCCCTCTTTCCATTTTCTTAAGGAAGGCTTGCAGTGCTATAAATTTCCCTCTTAGGACTGCCTTGGCGGTATCACAGAGGTTCTGTTAGTTCATGTCTTCATTGTCATTTTGTTCCATCTATATTCCAGGTAAATGGAAAGCAGAAAAAAGCAGGTTTTTCAATTTTATACAATAGGCTTTAAACCAACAAAATTAAGGAAAGATAAGGATGGTCACTTCATATTTGTTAAGGGCAATACTCAATATGATGAGATTTCAATTATTAATATTTATGCACCCAACCAAAATGCACCTCAATTTATAAGAGAAACTCCACAGACATAAGCAACTTAATTTCCCCCAGCTCCATAGTAGTTGGAGATTTTAACACCCCTTTCTCAATGTTGGATAGATCCTCCAATAATAAGCTAAGCAAAGAAGTTTTGGATTTAAACTTAATCATTCAACAATTGGATTTGACAGACATCTACAGAATATTTCATCTTAACAAAACTGAATACATCTTAGGTCACAAATCTAACCTCAAATTTAAAAGAATAGAAATAATTCTTTGCATCTTCTTGGACCATCATGGAATAAAATTGGAACTCAATAACAACAGGAATCTGCATACTGATACAAAAACATGGAAGCTAAACAACCTTATGCTTCAGGATAGATGGGTCATAGATGAGATAAAGTAGAAGATTAATCTAAAGATAAAAGATCTATTCTAAGAGGTGAGCATTTTGAAACTTGCTTACTGAGGATGTCCTTTCTTCACTGGGCTCTCTCCCTTCTGCCTCAACTACGTTAAACACATTTTACATTTATTATACATAAAAACATTTTATGAACTGCTGAGTTTGGGGTCTGCTTCATCCCAGGCATTATTCATTTTAAATAATTTTTTGTGTTGTTTCATAAACATTTTATAATTCTAGCTTAGGAATTCTGGTCCCATTTTAAATTAAGCATATCTTCTCTATGACTGTATATGAATAATATGTTTACCTATTTTTGAGACCCAAAGGCTTATCTCCCTTTGGGACCCATCAGGAATGACAGGCAGCTCAGTTCAAAATGAATACTGATAGGATCACGTAGGAGGGAAAAAAATTCTGCTCAATTGTTTCCCTTTCATGTTCAGTATCAATCAAGGCTGCTGGTTTCAAGCAGCTCCCAGGAATCACACACAAAGTTGTCATTTTGGAAAAGAAGTAATCCTGAATTCAGAGGTTGGCTAAGGATGAGGTTCTTAATTCAGCATGAGTTTGACCTACATTCATATATTATTACTGACACATATTCATCTATTTACTAATATGCTATTCATATATTCTTAGAGACACACGCATTATTTCTAATGCACCAAGTATCCTCTCAAGGGCAAAACTACACATTTTCCATAGTGTCAAGTTTAAATGGCATTATTTGTTGTTGTTGTTGTAGTTTTTGGCCAGGGCCAGGTTTGAACCCGCCACCTCTTGTATATGAGGCCAGTGCCCTACTCCTCAAGCCATAGGCGCTGCCCCTTAAATGGCATTCTTCCTATTCTTTTAACATAATTTTCTATTCTATGATAGAAATGTGGAGATGAATATTCGTGCATTTGTATAAGTTGGAATAGGTAAAACATATAAAGACTAGGTTAATTCTCGTACAAATTATTTTTTTCAAAGAATTAGTGAGAATTAAATTTTAATATGAAAATACTAGCATAGATGCTTTAGTGATGAAAGACTTACCTAATAGTAGGTGAATCAAAAGTCTTGGCAAAGTCAGCCTCCCCTAGGGACCAGACAAAAGTGAAGAGGTCTGGCTATAAGATGACAGGAAATTGTGGGAGTAGTTTCAAATTCAAGAGCACAGCCATTTAAAAACATTCAAATACATTTTACAGCAATGTTCAGACCAAATAAAACACATCCACAGTCTCCCTCCCTAATATAAGAGGGATTTGTCACCCCTATTATATAATATATACACATTTATATACACACACACATACACACCCATCTTATAGAATATATACTTGTATACACACATATATATACACATTTAATATTCTAAGAAATAAATGATCCATATTATTTACATATATTTTATTTTTGCAGAATAATGGAACAGCATTTTTCAGGACTTGTCAAAGCAAGTCATTTGTTCTAAATCAAGGGTAGAATGAATTATTCCTGGAAATACACAAGACCTGATGAATGTGATTCATTTTGGGTTAGACCCTATGGCCATGGCTATAACACAACCTCAGCCTTCTCATCTGTGCTTTCTGAGCAGATACTCTTGAGTTACTTGATATAAAAGTGTCCACATCATTTACCTCATTCCTGAGTTCTAAGAACAAGAGGTCCTAATGTCACAAACAAAGATACAGATTCTCGGGTAGGGATTGAAGAAAAGCGTTTGAAGCCAGGAAGCCATTTATCCCCAAAGTTTTGTACAGGGTGATGCGGGGCTGCTAATGGGCATTTCTTCACGCCAAGATACACATAACTTTTTGGAAATTCCTCCTTGAGTGATCACCTCCATGATTAATAAATCCTTCCTAAATTTTTAAGTACTTTCATATTCAGAAAAAACCAATAAGGTAAATAAAAGACAAATAGATAAATCTTAGTTTAATTTGGGAGTGGAACATATACATTTAATGCTTGTTCAGTACTTTACAACTAATGAATGGACAGTACATTTCAAGAAGCATCTCATTATCAATTGGCTTCTTCTTCATCATTACAAAGTGCTTATTTGTAGTCTAATTACTGTAGTCTTTAATTAGAGACTGTGTACAGTGTTTGTATGTATGAATCACTGGTTTCTGTAAGGGTTGTCTCTAAAGTGGAAAGAGCCATTTTAACTGTAGGCAGTTCCTATCTTAAACCAAATTTGCATTATTATTACAACTAAGCAAAATATATAGGAAAAAATGATTAATACCATTGAGGGGGAAAAATAGATTGCACTTATGTGAGCAAAGTACTTTTAACTTGTTTAACTGTAACAACATTATGTTATATATTTGCTATACTCATAAAAGAGTAAAACGTGTCAATAGAAGTAGGATAAACATCACCTTTTAAACAAATTTCACCTTCAATATTTGTACTTTTTACATCTACCATTGATGTTAGATGACTAGCATCTTTTCATATTTTGGCAATATTTCATTTGTATAAGAGTTTGTCTATGTATGAGAGAGAGAGAGTCCAATCTCCTGATGATGAAACTCATGTGATTAAAAACACCCAAATATCTGATTCATGATATGCAAATATCTTTTCCTATTCTGAAGGTTATCTGTTTGCTTTGGTTGTTGTTTCCTTAACTGTACAGAAGCTTTTCAGTTTAATTAAGTCCAATTTGTTTATTTTTATTTTTATTTATTTATTTATTTATTTTTGAGACAGGCCTCAAGCTGTCACCCTGGAGAGAGTGCCATGGCATCACAGCTCACAGAAACCTCCAACTTCTGAGCTCAAGCGAGTCTCCTGCCTCCGCCTCCCAAGTAGCTGGGACTACAGGCGCCCGCTACAACGCCCAGCCATTTTTTGGTTGCAGCCAGCATTTTTGTTTGGCAGGCCCCAGGCTGGATTCAAACCTGCCAGCTCAGGTGTACGTGGCTGGCGCTTTAGCCCATTGAGCACACAGGCACCGAGCCTGTTTATTTCTATTGTTGTTGCAACTGCAATGGATGTCTTCATCATAAAATCTTTCCTTAGGCCAATATCTTTAAATGTTTTCCCCATACTTTCTTCAAGGAGTTTTATTGTTTCATGCCTTAAATTTAAATCTTTTATCCATTTTAAATCAATTTATGTAAGTGGTGAGGGGTGTGGGTCCAGGTTCGGTCTTTTACATGTGGTTATCCAGTTCTCCCAACACCATTTATTGAATAGAAATTCTTTTCCCCAGTGTATATTCTTGTTTGGTTTATTAAAGATCAGGTGGCAGTAAGATGTTAGTTTCATCTCAAGGTTTTCTATCTGGTTCCAAGTATCAATGTTTCTCTTTTTGTGCCAGTACCATGCTGTTTTGATCAGTATAGCCTAAAGTCTGCTAGGGTGATACCCACAGCTTTGTTTTTATTACTAAAAATTGTCTTGTCTGTATGTGTTTTTTTTCTGGTTCCATACAAAATGAAGAATTATTTTTTCCAAATCTTGAAAGTATAATGATGGTATTTTAATGGGGATTACAACGAATCTGTAGACTATTTTGTAAGTACGTGTATGTTCACAATAAATAACTCAAATTAATCAACAAGAAAAGGCCCAACAATTCCATAAATCACTGGGCAAGAGAGATAAATAGAACCTAAAGAAGACAGACAAATGGCTAACAAACATATGGAGAAATGCTCCTTGTCCCAAATCACCAGTGAAATGCAAATCAAAGCTACCCTGAGATATCACCTAACCTGAGTGAGAATGGCCATATCACAAAACCTCAAAACTGCAGATGCTGGCATGGATGTGGAGAGAAGGAAACACTTTTTCACTGCTGGTGGAACTGCAAACTAATATAACCTTTTTGGAAGGAAGTATGGAGAATCATCAAAGAACTAAAATTAGACCCCAAAGTATGGGATACTGCATCCCATTACTAAGCATCACCCAGAAGGAAAAAAATCCTTTTGTCAATAGGACATTCACACTATCTCAGTTCAATTTACAGTTACCAAAACGTGGAAATAGCCTAAATGCCCAAGAACCAGGAATAGATTAACAAGCTGTGGTATATGTATACCATGGAATACTATTCAGTCACTAAAAAAGATGGAAATTTTACATCTTTTGTATTAACCTGGATGTATAATACAATTATAAGATGAACTTTATCTCACAAATGCAATCAGTGTAACCTAATTCTTTGTATACTCAATGAATCCCACAAAGTTAAAAAAAAAACAAACACCCAAATACATGAATATATTGGACCTACCTAAAATATTCAAATAAATAAAACTTTAAAAATAATCTATAATATATTTATCCTATTTAAATAATGTTGGTGGTACTCATATATTTTTTTGTTTACACATGGTTTAAATTTTGTGCTTCTAATATTTCTGTTGGTAAATTCTCATTAGATACAACTCACAGGCATAATGCAATACATGTTTTCTTCAAAAATTAGAATGTGGAAATTGGAGTTAGGCCATATTAAGAGATTTAATTTTCTTACACAAAGTAACCAGAATGATTCGGAAAGTTTTCCAGATAGCATGTTCTGGAATAGATGTGGCTGAACAACTGTATGCTGGAAAGATCAGGTGTGTGACTGGGGGTCTAATCAAACATCCCAGGAACAGAGATGAGATTATCCAGGAAGAACTTTTGCAGAACCTCATGTTTAATGGTGTAGAGGCCTCAGCACCCATGGTAATTGATTGACAATGTTTTTGAGCATTTTGTACCAGCAAATTGTCAGACTGGACTTAAAAGGTTTAGAGATGAGAATGAATGAAAGAAAAGTGACTGAAAGCAGAGCCGTGGGCGCAGACATCAGTCAAGCAGACATCACTGGGATGAGGGGTTAGGGTTGCTGTCTAGGTAGGGTGGGAGGACAGAACACAGACGCACAGATGATTATTCTCAAATTTTGAAATGTTATAGAATTCACCCTGCTGAGTTTTGGACTTGCTTGGGAATCATGACCTATCCTATTTCTGTCCCACCGCTGTACTTTAGAAGCATGTAACTTGTTTTCTTGGTTTCACAGGACCACTGATAGAAATTTTGCACCAGGATAGGCCATACACAGAGTCTCACCCACACTAGATTTAGATGATTTAAAGATATTATTTGTGGCTTTTTGAGTTGAATATATTTAGATGAAATTTTGGACTTAGAATTGATGCTGGAATGGGTTAAGTCTTCCAAGGATGAAAGAATAAGTGAATATATTTTTCAAGTTGGAAAAACATGAATTGCAGGGTACAGAGGGTGTCCTATTTTGGGTTGAGTTGTGACACCAAAAAATATATGATGGCATCCTAATCCCTGATGTGTATAAATGTGAAATTTATATTGAAATAAGGTCTTTGAAGATGTAATCTAATTAAGATGAGGTAATAATGAATTCGCGTGGGCCCTAATGACTGGTGTCCTAATGAAAAGAGAAGAAGAAAAACACAGATACAGATGAGAAGATGGAAACAGTTAGGATTTACTCTGTCACAAACAGAGGAATGCCTGGGGCTACCAGAGAAAGTAAGAAAGGATCCTCCACTACAGCTTTGGAGGGAAGATAGTCTTTCAAACACCTTGATTTTGAACTTCCAATCCCTAGAACTGTGACAGAATACATTTCTGTTATTTTAAGCCACTGAGTTTGTGGTAGCAGGCCTAGGAAACTAATAGAGTGCAAGATAATGGACATATATTAGTTTTCTTTGGCCTCCTGCTTTCATCCCTTCTTCTTTTAATAGCTTCATATGATTTTCCTCTGCCACTTTCATCCTATATGTTTTGCCAAGCTTGTTCCACCACAAATTGTTCCAAAACCAAATATGTGACCTACATGTTTTCCATTCTCTTGGCCTTAGTAATTGCTTTATGGATGAATGTGTAACCCAGTCATAACCTATGGAGAAGAAGGAAGGCTGGAGGGGATGAGGCCACATTACTACCATGAGTGGATAACCTGCCTGAGAATAGACACACAAAGATCTAACAGAAAAAAGGGGATGGCTGAGACATGTATAATCTATAAGCCAACCACCCACATGGAAAGCTGGCCCTACTCTTAGAATTTTTACTTCCATGATTGAATTACTTCCCTTTTGCTTAAGCCATTTTTGACTATATATTCTAACATTTTCAAGAGATTTCTATGTGGTAAATCTCCTAATTCTTGGCACTATCCCCCTTCAACTTCTTTCCACAATCACTGAATGCTAGATCTCCCCTTCCTGGTCCACTTCTAAACTTAAAAATAAAGGTGAGCCTTTAGCCTGGCATTTAACCAATTACTAAATGAACGAAACACTTTAAAATTTACCAAGGTCAGGCCAGGCGCGGTGGCTCACACCTGCAATCCTAGCACTCTGACAGGTGAAGTGAGAGAACTGCTTGAGCTCAGGAGTTCGAGACAAGCCTGAGACAGAGTGAAACTCTTTCTCTACTGAAATAGAAGAATTAGCCAGATGTTGTGGTAGGCACCTCTAGACCCAGCTACTCAGGAGGCCAAGGCGGGATGATCACTTGAACCCAGGAGTCCTGGGCTGCTGTGAGCCAGGACTTGAGCCTGGCCAATAGAGTGAGACTATCTCAAAACAAACAAACAAGAAAAAGCTACCAAGTTCAAGTTATCTCTTAGGAATAATGCTAACCAGCTTTACTCATTTCCAAATGTGTACTCATTAGATATTCTACTTTCATATCTAGTACTTAGTCTTTCAGGCTGTAAGCCATATTATAGAGACGGCTCTCAGTTGCATCTCAATGGCCTGAAAGAACAAACAAAATAGAAATATTGATTTCCCTGGGAGAAGAGAATCTCTCTTCATATAAAGTATATAGATTTAGGCTAGATTAAATTTACCCTTAATTTCTGTGCTACTGAGATGAATATACTTCATGTTTTGAAATATAATCTTAAAGGTAAGTTTATTATAATAATTATTTTGTGTGTGTTTACTTGTACTTACATCCATAGAAAACTGTGCTTCTAAGCTTTTGGAAAAATTCTCTAATTTATAACCTAATTCATAACAGAAACAAAATACAATTTTGATTCTAAATTCCAAACTTATTTTATCATGTCTTCAATTCAATTTATCATGTATGCATTATTTTTTAATTTGAGAATTCTGTTTTTAAATTGCTTATAGATATAATACAGTTATTTTCCTCAAGCTTTATGCAACACATACTATTTTGATTACATCGCTATTTTTCCTTTGTCAGTAGCATACTGTTATATACTCAAACAACTAAATGAAAAAATTGTACTTTAGGCTTGGCACCTGTATTTCAGTGAGTAGGGTGCCTGCCAAATACACCAAGGCTAGCAGGTTCAAGCCTGGCCCTGGCCAGCTAAACAGCAATGACAGCTGCAACAAACAAATAGCCGGGGGGGGCGCCTGTAGTCCCAGCTACTTGGGAGGCTGAGGCAAGAGAATCGCATAAGTCCAAGAATTTGAGGTTGCTGTCAGCTGTGACACCATGGCATTGTACCGAGGGTGACATAGTGAGACTCTGTCTCAAAAAAAAAAAAATGTAATTTTAAAATTTCTCCTGCATACACACTCTCTCACACACACACATGTAGACAGTGAAAGAAAATAAAGAATTTCCTCATGGATGTGGCTATACCACATCTTTTGTCTTCCTTTCATGAAGCCAATTTTATACTATAATTTGATTAAGGTCATGTAGAAACTATTTAAAAATTCTATAAGGTCATGATTTAGAATACACAGATTTTCTGTGGATCATACATAGTATTATAATCTTAATTTCTTTTTCTTGGGCAGAATCATCCTAGATTATCATGCATCTTAATCATCATTTAAACAGAAATTCTTTCTTAAAATGGTATATTAGCAAGAGTTTACCTGAGTGTTCAAAAATTATACATTTATTAGTAATGGAAACTTCAGTTTTGATAGGACATTTAGCCTACCAAACTTAGTGTACTAAATAGAAGTAATATTTTAAAAACGCAAAAGATTATCTCAGCAATGTTTCCAAAGACCGCTTTAATATATTTACTAGTATCTACTTATTTATGTGTCAATGGCGACTTTGTATATAGGTACTTGTTTTTATACATAACTTTCAATAGTTATCCCTTATGTATAAGAACAGAGGTGCTTACCTATATTTGTGACTAAGTAAAGAGAAAATGAGAATAGAATTATTTTCTAAGTATAGATATAAACATATACACATTTTTTTAAAAAGCTACATTCAGTTTGCAGTATCTAAATCTTTCTTTTCTTAGGTAACACTGTTTAAAATATCTTCTCCCCAAGGAACAACAGCCCAGGTACACAGTATCTACTGCTGGCTGGTGCGGGTAGCCCTCCAGAGGCACATGATTATCTTTGCCTTTAAACAGGGGTTTCTCATAAATGAGTATTTCAAAATTAGATAGGAATAAAGGAGAAAAATGGCCACCAGCAGGGAACAGCATACGCACTTGTATGTGAGTGTTTAAATGTGTTGCGTTTAGGCAGAACATCCTTCAGAGCCTGCAGTAGCACTTGTGTCAAGCTGCTCTGTTCAGCCTGCTGCTATGACAACTATCCAGGGGCAAATGTCAGGTCAGCTCCCTGCGTCTGTGTCTCGCATAATTGCTTTGTCAGAACCTAAAAGCTGCCTTATTTTGCTCACTGAACAGTGAAAAGCAAGAGTAGCCAAAGAACTGAATGTTGAAACATTCTTCATCTGCTCTGCAACCTATATCCTTGGTTCCTATCATATTGAGATTATGATTTTCTCTATTTTGAGTTAAAACTGGATTTACTAAGCATTCAGGCAATATTTTAAATTATAGCGTTAATGCCCATTAATGCCAATACTAGCTCTGCATTTGGCTACATATTACCCTTTTTCAGGTTTAAGTACTCCTTTTGGGTTGGTGGACAGATTGATCAAAAGCTCTTTCCCTCCCTGAAACTGAACTTTTGTCAGGCTACATCCATCCCACACAGGATATTTACTAAGTGCCTACCCTGATCCCAATGTGTAACTAGGTGTCTTCAGGGCTTACTGTGACAAAAAGCCAAGATTGTCTTAATCCTACAAAATAATATAAAATTGTAGATTCAAACAATATTGCGAAAGACACTTGGAGGCCATTACAATGGTAGCTGGGTACATAATTAATTACTAAAATAAGTAGTGCCTATAGAATAGTGGTTGCTATAAAGAGAACCAGGAAAGGGGTGTAATATTATCGACTCAGATTTGACCTGTGGCTGCTTCATAAGGTATGTGCACCTTGAGATGGGTCTACAGTAAACACAGGGATGGAACTGGAACTGAGAAATCACCTGGGGAAAGACATGCTGCTGGAAAGAGCCCAGCTTTTCCACACTCAGATCTCTGTAAATCACCCAAGGAGCAACAAGAAATGCTTTTCTATTTGTGTAATTTTAGCAATAAATAACAATAGCAATAATGTATATATTAGTGAGTTTTTGAAAAAATTGAATGAGAAAATATATGTAGGTGCGAATTTAAACTATAACATGCAAATGTTAATACAACTGTATTTGATGCACTCCCCAACATGTGTCCTGAGTTATTTACCAAATATAGTCAAGATGATACTTTAAACTAACTGAATGTTGAAGGACTTGGAATTTAACCCTGGATCTGGGCATCTGGATTACTTGGACAAAATCTGACAGTAGCATATGAATGATCAAACAAATGATAGAATAAGAAATTAACTCAGTGTAAAGAACTATAGAAAGGACCTTGTATTTTTAAAAACTAACTCAAATGAAGAATCCTATACGAAGAATTAAAGAAAGCACATGGATAATTGTGCTTTCCCTAGGAAGAAATTTTTTCTCGTACACAGACAGAAGCATACGAAGTTTGACAGCAAATTTGGACTTTTCAAACTTGCCTTATAGGCAACAATTAATGACAAAAAAATGCAAATGGATGAAACTAATGTGACCTTATGAGTTCTGCAACCAAAGGAGTACTTAAATTCTTGCATGGTATGAATGCATGATGACCTTATGAGTCAAAATTTACGAAGCATTTTGATTTTCATTATTCACATTACCCTCAAATCCGAAGAGAATTAAATTTTTTTGCCCTTTATTTGCCGTTTTTCTTCTTCTTTTAAAGGAAATTCTATCCCTAGGGACACACAGAAAAATGCATGGAACAAAGAGAGGAAAGAAGGAAGGAAGGAAGGAGAGAAAATACACGCTAAAAATTAACTTCCCTTTGTTTTTTTGTATAAAATTAATTTGCAGAACCAAGTGGTTTATAAGGTTCCCTGAAGTTCTGGGTTTTTTTTTTTAAATGAGTCTACTGTGTCCTTTAACAAATAATTTTATAATTTGAATAATTTTAAAAAGAGACCCTCCTTTTGGAGAATAAAATAAGCATTGCTGTTTTCCTTTTTATGGAAATCATAAGGCCTTTCAAATTTTTCCTTTAGAAACTTTTCACTGACATTGAGCTATCGTACCTTATTGCTTAAGTTCAAAGTTACAGTTATAACCTCTTTTTGAACGCTTGCTCTCTGGCCTCTTGCCAGAAGTCAGAACCATGATTTTTATTAAATGTCACTGAGATTTTCATAGAGGGGCTGAGGACAGGCGGCTAACCACAAACTTGATGACAAAAGGGATCGATACTGCCATGTGCCAGGAGACCTCTGAGTGCCAGAATGTGCTACTAAGTTTTATTAAATAATAAAAACAAGAATATCTACAGTAAGAACATGAACTGTCACAGGAGAAGTGATTTGATCTTAACGTGAATTTTCAAGTTAACTGTATAATCTAAAATGCTATTTTGACATTGCTTGTCTTCAAGACAAAACATTAAAAAGACTTAGAAATAAATATAACTTGGGTTTTAGTCTACATGAGCATCATTTTCCTACTGGTGAAGGTACAAGTAAGAGCTCTTAGAAAGTAGCTTTGCTTCCCTTTAAGCACACCTGTGCTTCTCAGTTAATTCCAATTTAGTAGTGCATACACATGTGGTGTTTGTTTATCCATTCTTCAGCTACTTCACGGGGGATAACGGTCTCCAGTTTCTTCTAAATTTTTGCTTTCTTCATGGCTGAGTATTATTCCATGGTATAACAAATGGGAAGGGAGGGGGACGGGTAGGGTGAAAACTTACATGACCGGTACAGTGAACACTCTCTGTGTGACGGGCACACTTATAACTATGACTCAAACATGATAAAAGTTATCCACGCATCAAAAAATATTTGTACCCAACTACTGTTTTGAAATAAAAATTAAAAGTAAATATAGCCGAGCATTGTGGCGGGCACCTGTAGTCCCAGCTACTTGGGAGGCTGAGGCAAGAGAATCACTTAAGCCCAAGGATTTGAGGTTGCTGTGACCTGTGGTATCACGGCACTCTATAAGGCAACATAGTGAGACTCTGCCTAAAAAATAAATAAATAAATAAATAAATAATAAGTAAAATAGATTTTCAAAACTAAAACAATGAGATGCTGTCCTTCTTACCCTTTATATCTTTTATATCTTAACAGGGTATAGACAAGTACAGGCTGTCCCATAGCTATCCAGGCGTCACTGGATTATTGATGACAATTTTTTTCTTTTCTTAATTATTGACAAAAGCAAAGGACGCTAATACTCAACAAAGATAGGGCTTCTGTCTGAGGATAGAAACTTGAGAAAATTATAAAGATGAATGCATTTCAGAAAAGTTGATCTTCTTTTATGAAATAAAGGCTCTTTGATTCCATTTCATAAAGATTTCTAACTAAAAATACAAGTAAAATAATTTTTAATCAGGGCTAATTTTCAGCTCCCCAGAAATACCCAGCTACACAGAAAGACTCATAACCCAAAGCACTGAGTAAATGGGATAAAAACTGTGTATTCCTCAGGCTACAAGCCTCATTGTATTTACCGCATGAGTCTTGCCAAACATGACAAATTTCTCCCTTTAGGAAGCATAGGCCAATTTGTCAAGCTATTAAATTATCTAACTTCATAACAAATTTGTGACTCTCATTCAATTTCTCCAATACACATACACTGTTTCTCAGTAACTAATGGATCTTAAAGTGGCTAGATTAAGGTGAAAGGAAAGGGCGAGGAATGGACAAATTATGTGAAATAAATTATACAAATGAATTTATGTGGCATAAGCCAAATATGTCAGACTCTTCATTTATCTGCTAGGCCTAAAAATAACTGGCTTTAAATAATATTAACAAAGATGCTGTCTTCACAGAGAACCTAGTAAACCATATGTTTCCTTGACTTTGGCACCAAGAGTGTATCAACATATTATGTTGAATTTCTGTGTCTGAATTCAAACCACCTACTCATATCCTGCCGTTCATCCCCTTGAAATTAATAACATCCTAAACCAAAGATGTACCTAAAGTCTTCAAAAATCGTTTTCTTTATAAATATGAGAGAATTCTCAATGAAGCCAGGAAAACAATCATAAAGTAGAATGAGTAATGGAAATACAATAAAATCAGAATGGGTGGCTTATTTCCAGCTTCCTGAAGAACCAGAGAGTGCACCCAAAAGAAATAAAAGTTGCTTAGCTGAAGATTCCCCATTCGTGAAAGACAGAAACCCTTTGATCCGCTTGCCTCACAGGGGCCAGTAAAATGCCATATGTACTTCACTACTCAAAAAAATCAACGATCTAGCATTGTGTAAGAAAAATGCATGCACTAACAAAAACATTTTAATAGAAGTCACCTCTATTTAAAAATAAAAAAAGAGAAAAGAAAAAAGATGCATTGGTTGCTAAAAACTATAAAATTTGTTTTTCAAGACATCATAAAAAGCAATCTTTAAGATAGAAAGAAGAGTAATCTTAGTATGTAGTTACATAGCTAAAATTATAGGAATGGGCGGCTCCTGTGGCTCAGCAAGTAGGGCGCCGGCCCCATTTACGAAGGTGGCGGGTTCAAGCCTGGCCTTGGCCTAACTGCAAAACAAAAAAATAGCTGGGCGCTGTGGCGGGCGCCTGTAGTCCCAGCTACTAGGGAGGCTGAGGCAAGAGAATCGCTTAAGCCCAAGAGCTGGAAATTGCTGTGAGCAGTGTGACGCCACCGCACTCTACCCCG
>CAUYON010177034.1:0-7500 GCA_963573935.1 Arctocebus calabarensis
TGCCTGTAGTCCCAGCTACTTGGGAGGCAGAGGCAGGAGAATTGCTTGAGCCCAGGAATTGGAGGTTGCTGTGAGCTGTGATGCCACTGCACTCTAGCCAGGGTGACAGCTTGAGGCTCTGTCTCAAAAAAAAAAAAAAAAAAATCCTGGTGTATTCTCCCTTCTTCTGTATTAGAGGAAAAATGCCAATAATTCACTAGTCTTATATTTCTGGGAGTGCTAGTTAGAAACGGAAAGAAATAGTACAGTATTGTAAGCCAACACCGAAGATTTGCATCTTATGCATAACGTTCACCAGAAATAGTATAATGTTTGCTTTTTGAAGAAGACAGTTTTCTGGTGGTAAAGGTAAAATTCTTTGCCTCATGCAGTCCTCTACCCTGCTACTAGGATAGAGGATATCATTGGAGGCACAATATTTATTTTCAAATTACAGACTAGAAATACCATACAAATTCTACTTGAGAAAAATGGCTCAGGCACTTTCTCTCATATCCACTTAATTGCAAAGTGTCGGAATATTTTTTTATTTTACTTTATTTATTTTTGAGACAGAGCCTCAAGCTGTCGCTCTGGGTAGAGTGCTGTGGCATCACAGCTCACAGCAACCTCCAACTCCTGGGCTCAAGCGATTCTCCTGCCTTCGCCTCCCAAGTAGCTGGGACTATAGCCTCCCACCACAACGCCTGGCTATTTTTTTGATCCAGTGATCATTGTTATTTGGCGGGCTCTGCCTGGATTCAAACCCACCAGCTCAGGTGTATGTGGCTGGCGCCTTAGCCGCTTGAGCCACAGGCGCAGAGCCCAGAATATTTTTAAATGAAAGACTTCCTAAAACCCATGTAGTTGAAGTTGTACATCTTAAATATAAGTATGTTGTTGAACAGTGCATTTTATCAGAGATAACACAAATCCACAGTGAAAGACCAACTGCAGGCTTGTGGATTAAATGGAAAGCTGAGCTCATTTGGGCCCTAGGTTGAAGGAAGTATCCCCATCGTGACCAGTTCCCCTGATGGAAGTCTTGACTTAGCACCTTTAATCCTTTTCTTAGCCTTAATAAGAATGTCCATCAGGGTAGGAATTTCCATCATATAGAATCTGATTCTTCTCCAAGCCTACTTTAAAATTTTTTTTAAAGAACAGCAAATGTCACAGCTTTCTTTATGGGTTTAATTGCTTTTGTACCTGAGAAAAGAGCTTTCCCAGAATCAAATAGCAAGTCTATTCTGTCAATTTGCAGAGCATCTCCTGTGCGCTGTTGCCTCAGTTTCTGAGATAATCATGTTTTCATATGTAGTTGGATTTGCAATGTTTTCAGATGCCGTTGATGTTTGTGACCAACCCAGTCATAGCCCATGTATGTGGGCCTCAGCACTGATTTGTCCTCCACAGTCCCCAAGGAGCATGCCTTGGTAAAGTGAAGACGTGGTATAAACAGAATTAACACACTTATACTTTAAAATCCCTTAAAACTGGCTTTAGACGTGAGATGATCTTAGCCCTGTTTCATAGTGGCAGTATGTCTTGCGAAGACTAAATTCCATGGTCCTTCTCACTCATCCATTATTAAAAACCTACTGTGTACACTGCACTGTGCTGGACAACATCAACATGGTAGACATTCTTGGCTTAATTTCCAATGTTTGTCTTTCATTTTGTATTTTTTTTTTTTTTGCAGTGTTTAGCTAGGGCTGGGTTTGAACCCGCCACCTCTGGTATAAGGGGCCAGGACCCTGTAGACTTCCACTTCTGCCCCAAGGTGATTTTCCTAACTCTCCACTGTGGCCCAATGTAGTGGAGTCTGCTAGCCTTTTGGCCCAGCCTCAGGAGTGGTTAAGTGTAACTGAAAGCTTGTGCGCAATTAAAAAGCACAAATAATAGGCTCAGGCTTTAGTTTGAAAGTCGTCTTAACTTTCAGTCTGGTGGTATGCAAAGGATGAAGAAAGTAGAAGTTGATTTTCTCTGCACATTAGAATTGAGACTTGTCTGAGAACATTCAGAGATGTTTGAGTATTGTCATTGATTACTTTTTTCTTTCTCCACCAGTGATTAAGAAAAATCCTATTAATTTCTTGATCTTGTCTTAGACAGTGGAGTATAGACACTAATTCAGTTATTCTCTGGAGAAGAGTATACTTAAGCTTCCTAATGCCGCAGTGTATTTTCATTGTTAAAAAGGGGTCACAACCCACAGGTTGAGAACCCCTGGTGTAGAGCCTTAAAGTTTAAGACTGTTTTGTCTCCTTGATCCTCAAAGTAGCTTTGTGAGATAAGTGATAATTATTCTCCTTTTGCATTTGAGCGAGCTGAGGCTCAAGGTGTTCATTGAAGGATCTGAGTCTGATGGCGGAACTCGTGGTCTTTCTGCAATGATTCTCAGACTGCACCTTGTTCTGGAGCAGGACTTACCCTCAGCCTCCTAGCCCATCCGTGTCCCGAGTGTAGTAGGAAAACAATCTCCCGGAAGGGAGCCTCCTTTTCAGACTTCTTCCTACTCTAGCTCAAGAGAGATGGAGCAAGGTGGGGTGCGGCGGGTGTAGACAGCGGAGTGGAAGGGGGCAAATGTAGAGAAGAGATGCTAGGAACCGGGTTCAATACAGACAGTGTCACCAGGCCACAAGTCGGGGTGCCACATGGGGCAATGTCACAATACTATGGCCCCATGCTTTGCGTAGCATATCTAAGTGTTCTACTATGTGGCGGGTGCCTGTAGTCCCAGTTATTAGGGAGGCTGAGGCAAGAGGATGGCTTGCGGTTAAGAGTTTGAGGTTGCTGTGAGTTGTGATGCTACGGTACTCTACCCTGGGCTACAAAACAAAAGGATTCTTCTCTTTGTGTATCTGTTGGACTCTGTTGGTGGGGTAGGGAGTAGGGCTTCGTAGGATTGTTTGGTTCATTATCCCTCAGTTTCTCAAGCAGCCGGAAAACGAATCTGTAGCACCTGGAGGGCCAGGCTGTGAGGCTGGGTTCTCAGACTGGCAGCCCAATGCTCTCTCTCTGACCTGCTGCACAAGGATGTTTGGTCGGCTTCTGTTTACTTGAGAATTAAAAAGTTGTTCCAGCCAGGTGTGATGGCTCACACCTGTAATCCTAGCACTCTGGGAGGCTGAGGCAGGTGGATCACTTGACCTTAGGAGTTAGAGAGCAGCCTGGCAAGAGCAAGACCCTGTCTCTACTACACATAGAAAAATCAGCTCCATGGTGGGCGCCTTCAGTCTCCACTACTCGGGAGGCTGAAAGAGGGCTGCTGAGCCTAGGAATCTGAGGTTACAAAGTGAGACCTGTCTAGGGGGCAAAAATGTCGATCCAGTATTATTCTGTGAATTGTGTATGTATGAAATTTAGAAGGAAGAGGTGCTGTTAATGTTGCACAAATAGGTCCTTCTATTCTGAGTTCACCTTGTTTTTAAAGTATGCTATTTCCCAGTGCTGGCAAAGGCGATGTTAGTTGTATGAAGGAGGAAACACTGATAATTTACCTGCTTCTATCTGCAGGGACTCTTTTTAACCTCAGACTGGTTATTTCTCTCTACGGTATAGGCTAAGTTCAGGGCTAGCCCCCATGGAAACTCATGTTAGATTTTAGAACTGATAATTAAGATACGGTTTAAGAAAAGCATAATCCTATGCTCCTCTCCACTCAGGAGGAAAAACACATTTAATTGTTTCAAAGATTATTACTTTTTTAGTGAGTTTATAGTAAATGGGGGGAGATTACTAAAGGGCTATTTTTTCTCAGCTTGTGGTTTCTAATTACATCAGTTACAGCTCAGCCTTCCTCTTAACTAGAGTGCAGGCATGAACTGGAAAAGAATGAGCTAATCCAGGATAGATCAGGTGGAATAAAGATCTCCATTCATATCTTTACCTTTTATCCCTTGTTCTGAGTGCCAGGAATTAATGCTGTTTGAAAGTACAACTGAACCTGCCAAGCTTGGGACAGCTAAGATAATCCTAATTATTTTCAATGTTAGTGAGAAGGGCGGCAGTCCCACTCTGGAAAAGAGTTCTATTGTAAAACATTAAATATCTGCTAAGTGGTATTGATTGAACATGATTTTATTTCCAAACACTATGCTTATCATGAGGCGGAAGAACTTGTTGTTTAAGAAATTTTCATGAGCTTTTCATGAGACTTTCAGTTATTACGCCTGCAAACTCCAGGAAACCAAAGAGGCCAGCACTTTTGTCTTCCTTGGCAGTCAGCATCTAGTGAAGAGTTGCTAACAATTGAAGAATGCCACTTGCATTTTTTTTTAAATGGTTTCTTAGTGGGAGTTTAATAGTATTTAACATATAGAGGAAGGAAAAATTTTTTTCAAGCATGAGTATCCTATTTTCTCACATCACTAGAAGAGAATTATTCGTTCCAGTCCATTGACTTCCAACAGATTACTCAAGTTAAAAGTCAGGGGTCTTTGCAATGTCAAAAGATTCAGCACGTAGAGTGGTTTTTGTTTTGTTTTTTAGAGGGATTTTTTCTTTTCGGCAGAATCTAGTATTTTTCAAAAAGAATACTGATGTTTAGATGGCATCACCAAAATCATCTTAAAGTGGGTTTTTTATATGAATTGGTAAGAATGATTATGTGTAAGTTTTTTGTTTGATTTTAAAAATAATGAAAGAAAGTTCCGATAGCTGCTGTAGACAAATAGGCTTCTTGAGAGAAAACAGATACTAGACTTGCTGGTTCAAACAAGGGTCAGCCTTAGAGGTTTACCCACCTTTCATTGTAACATGCAAAAAGATCAGATGGGTAAGTTTTCCTCTTTTTTCTTTTCCTTACTTTTCAGTCTCTACTCAGGTCTCCAGAAGTCATTTCTTCCATTTCTATAAATGCTGGAAGGCTATCAGTGATTATAGGGTAGCATAATCCTAATTGTTTATTGCCTGTGAATGCTTCCTGCCTCCCTCACCCCCCTTTTCCAAGCAGCTCACTGTGCGTCCTCATGCAAATAGAGTGTTGAGCATCTCAGGACCAATTATTCTTTCTTTGGGGTTATTCCCTAGAGTGGAATTACCAGGTCAGAGGGCCTGAACAGTTTTATGGTTCTTATTACATGTCACTAGATTGCTGTCCAGAAAGATGGAACCAATTTCTAGTGCTACTAATACTATCTGTTCTCCCACCCCCAACGTCAGTGCCGTGACACTAGAAGGTAGCATTTTTTACAAAATGATTAAGAGAAACCTTTTGACTTGAAATTAGCCTTGTGCACAGTACTTTAGAAACAACTTAAAAAACAAAATGGATAATTTTGATTTTTAAATTTTTAATGGTAGAAAATAATTTACAACCATCAATTATTACTCTTCTCTTCCTGAAAATGTAAGAACACTGAATTACATGGAGAAGGTAGCTTGAGGAGATTATTTAAGGATGGTAGTAAAATAGATTTTGGACATTAGTCACTGAGGAGAAAACACCAAATCTTTTTATTATGTACTTGGAACTTTTATGAGGTGCTATACAAAATGACTTAAACAGATACTGCCCCTTACTTCAACAGCCTATTATTCAAGGACAATGCTAAGCCTTGAACAAATGTAAAAGTAACAGATTTATCTTTTGAGTGGAGAAATACTTTAAAAAATACAGGTGTTTTTCAAAACAGGTTGAGTTCATTGTTTACATCTTCTCCGGAGTGCAGTCATGTGTTATGTTCCCAGCCTCCCTAGTGGATGGAGGTAACATATTCTGCGTGTCTGAGTAGTCTGTGTAGTCCCTAGTCGTAAGAATACTTCCCACTTTTTCCATTTTCAGTTTAGTCCCATGTTGACTAAATGAGGAGGGGGCATCTCCAAGGTGAGCTGCCAACTGCAGGTAGAGGCAGGGGCAGGGCTCAGAATATGTAAGGAGAATACTTAACGTATTTCTTTCTAGCCTCTGCATCCGTCTGATAAAGGTCAGTTATTTTGCCTTACACAGGGATCGGGAAGGTTGGGTTCAGTGGGCAGTTTCTAGATATGGTGCCCAAGGGTGGTGGGTTGGGAAGGCCAGAGTATGCCAGAGAGGCCAGCCAGGGCTGTGCTGTCCCATGATAACTTCCTGTGTAAAATGGGGACACCGATTTTCTCAGGGGTGGTTTGAGAGTAAAGTACCTCAAAGTGTGTGGCATATAGGTAGGAGTCAGTAAATGTTTACTCTTCCCCATAGCCTCTGCACAAGGAAACTTGGGTTACTGGTTTGGGGTTGGGGTTTGGGTGAAAAGCTGGCGGTGGGCAGACTCTTCCAGGAAGATCTTAGATCTCCAGATCTGTGTAGTAACAAGATCTCACACAAAATCTACGGCATTTGGAAAACATTTTTCTGTATATATATACTCATATAACAACCAGGTACATGTACAAATAAGTCATAAATTACCTTGGATTTTCAGAGAATTTTAAATCCATGTAACAAATTTAGTAAGAAGAGTTTATGAACTTTAATAAATGTTTCAGGTTTCCTAGATTTCCAGTTTTTTATGGTTGCTATATTTATACAAGTGCGTGCACATGGTTTGGGGGGCATCTGTAAAATAATATTAAATGATTCCCTTTAAATTAAAGAAGTTATACCTCCCCCTTTAAAGCATACAGACTCATCTCTTGCTTTTTTATTTAAGTTACTAAAGACCGAACAAATGCCATCAATAGAAGTAATAATTGCTTGTCAGGAAATTGCCTAAATTGCTTTTCAAATTTATTCACTTAAGTTTTCAGATCATTCCTTTCCTTAATGGATGTTGAGGTAGCTATACAAAAGTGTCCATCTGTCTGTCTATCCATATGTCATATTGGAGGAAGGTGGCTTTCTGAAATAATTTGGTCCAGTGGAGTGGTTAAAGATCTGCTGCTTAAATCCCAGCTCTGTTCTTTCATTTCTGTGTGGTTCCACTAGCTGCAGCAAACCTTTTCCAAACCAATAACAAGTGTTAATAGTGTTCTCTTGTAAAAAGGTCTCTTTTCAGCATGGTAATATACCTTATTAAATTCCAAACATAATAAGTATTGATGGCAAACACATCAGGACCCAGTACAGCTTCTACTATGATTTAGTTCTCTACAAATGACTTCAGCACTCAGCTCCCAATGCATTTTGCTAATTACATCATAGATTTCCCTATTGATGAACACAAGCTGAATTAACACAGGAGCACTAATGTACCCTTTCACCATTATTGTTGTACAAGAAGCCGTGGCAGATGCTGGCAGTTAGTTACACAAACATTAGTATTAACGATTGGCCATTTGGAATTGGTGACAAACTACTGCCCGGCAGAATCCTGAGGCTGAAACCAATCAGGAAGTTAATGAGGAGAGAAATTACCACTGCAGCTTCCCCTTAATTACATTCACACTAGGCAGGAAGGGAGTTCTGGGGGTGGATCTAAACTTGGCTAAGGTTAAGAAGGTCAGAGACCCTTTTACTTAAATTTTGTATCTATTGTGGCTCCTAAGGTTGCAAAAATTGTTAAACGCATTACTTTTGCATCCTTACTGTATAATGGTTTT
>CAUYON010177034.1:10000-19737 GCA_963573935.1 Arctocebus calabarensis
CCCGAGGCGTTACTGGTGGCGTAGCAAAAATGAAGATCCCTCATCTGCACACTCGCGGGGGGCCCTGCCCGCTGCCTAGGCACCCCCCACCCCCAGCCCTGGCTCCTGAGAAACCTGGAAATGTGCAGCTTCAGTCGCTGCTTAGGTGACCCCAGCATACTAATTGTGCCCCGCAGGCTGGGAGGGTGTCGGAAAACCTTTGCCCTCCCTATCAGTGGGACAGTGCCCTCCCCCAGCACATCAGTGCCCCTGGGCTTCCGGAAAGCTAGGCAGAGCCAGGATACATGTACTGGAGCGTTCTCAGCCTACCCTGAGCGCCCCCTGAGCTCCGGATGCGCCCCAAGTCCTGGGTCCAAGGACCGGGCATGGGCTGTGCATCTCGGCCGCCTGCGCTCTGGGAACAAGCCTGTTCAGCGGGCAGCATCTGCCCTTCAAAAGACCTAAGGCCACCTGCGACGCCTGACGGCCAGTGCTGCCTCACAGGAGCCCCTTTTCAGACCCAGGAAGGGCGACTCCTTGCGGGACTCAGGAGTTAAGCGGACCACTTAGGGTCATAGGCTGACCGAAGACCCCGGCTTCTCTCTGGTCTAACAGCCCCATAAAAACCGGGGCCTGCCTCCCTTGCCCAATGGGGTAGAGTGACGCTCAGGTTTCTTTGTTTGGTGTTTTGACACCTAGGAGGAGAAGAGGGGCTCAAGACAGGCCCAAGGCCTGGCGTAGAGGGATTGCATTATTAACATACACATTTCCGAGCACTACTTAGAGCACAAACAAAATCTTGAAAGCTGGATTTTGTCTGTATTTTAATAAACACATTCGAGGGGCGGTCAGTTTTTCAAAGCTCTGTCTCCTTGAGCAGAGACCCACAACAACCAAGGCCGCTGGCTTCCAAAGGCGGGATCCTTGGGTGAAACGCACTAGTGCTCAGAACACGTGTGGGCGTTTCTGGAGTCCTGTGCTCAGCCTGCAGACTGAGCTGGCTTGCGGGACAAGCTCAGCCTTTATTGAGCTTTTGCAAGTGTTCTGCCGCGGTAACTGGGAGAAACTGAGTCAGGCTTGAAGACGCTTGGCAAGCTCCCGCCACGCGAAAAGGGACCGGAGCCAAGTAGAACGTGTCCCTTTCCTCAGGTCCGCGGCCAGTTCCAGTCGTGGCTAGGGGCACCAGTGATCTGCCCCCTCCAGCCGACGCGGAGAATCAGTAACCAAGCCGCAGACTTTATCCTTGCGCTCGGGACCCCTCATTCTCACCCCATTAGTGTCCTGCAAACCCCGTGCCACTAAACTGGGTTCCAAGGACGCCCTTAAAGACACTTAGCTTTATTGCTAACAACCATGGTCATACCCGAAACCTGCGCCCACTCCATATACACGCGCAGAAACAGAGGAGCCCATCTCCTCCTGCCTACACTGTTGTTGCCCTCGCACCTTGGTAAATAAAGAGTCCCGCCCACACCTAAAAACCGACGCCTCTTCGCTTCACTTAAACATTAGCGGTGAACTGATTTCCCACCTTCACGTAGGATGCTCGGCATCCTGACGCTTTACGAGTCGCCTTAGCAGTGACTTTTTGGAACGTGCTGCGCGTTTCAAAGCAATTCGAAAGGCAGCCTGTCGAGGGGTGGGGGATATTTCTTGGCTCCACTGGCTTGGCCCTGTCCGCCCAGCCGGTTAGGTCGTGGCTGCCTGCCCGCGCGCCGCCGCCCCTCTGGGAAGTTTGCCCGGGAAACTGGCGCGGGGCCCTGGTTCTCCTTTCGCCGTCTGCACACTGGCGGGCCAGGGCTGAGACCCGCAGCCTGCTCGGCCCTCCGCCTTTGAAACCCGGCCGCTGCCTACGACTGGCTGGTCTCGCCTAAAGACATCGTCCCCTTACCCTCCCTCGCAGGCCGACCAGATTTCTCACGGAAGCGCGTACCGACCTTTATTCAGCCACTTTTTTAGGTTCCTCCCCCTCAGCGGCATTCCGACCCCCTCCCCCAGCCCAAATCTAGAGCAAACTTTTCAGCGGTTCAAAGCTGCTGCGGAAACCGCTGCGGTGGGCGGAGCGAACAGGGCTGCGGGTGGGGCGTGTCTTGTGGACTGGGCTGGAGCACTCCGGAAGTCGCCTTGCCCTAGGCTCTAGAGCTGGAAAAGTGAGTCTCCAACCTTCTTCCCGGGTGGGACGCCCCGCAAGCCTCCTCCACCCCAAGTCCCGTCGTAGTGCCTCGGTCTGACCTGGCGTCGAGTTACCGTCCACCTTTCCTAGGGTGCTGGCAGGCAGCCCGCTTTTGCGCGTAATGCCTTTTTCCGTATTATTCCGGAGCCCCTGAAACCCAACCGGGATTTCTTTCCCTGAATCCCCCACAGCGGCCGCCTTTCCCGGCAGCGGAGCTTTGTCCAGGGACACGGGAAGGAAAGGGAAGGCGGGAGAGAGTGTTCTAGAAAAGTGGTTCGTCCTAGGAAGAAGTGCTCCAGCTCCCCAAGAGCGAACACACTTGGGAAAAGATTTTATTTCTTTGCCCCTTAAATGTTGCCCAAATTACCTAAATGATTTCCTCAGCCATTTGTGGTTTTGTTTTAAAGTCGCATGAGAAAAAAGATCTTTAAAATTCAGCGCTGCTCATTTTACCTTGGAGGGGACTGACTCTTCCTTTTCTCCTTTGCACCGAAGGTAGACAGGGTCTGCGACCCTCTTCTTCCCTCCCTCCCAGCCCAGTGTGGGGACTTGACCAGCGCCTTCAGCCTGCCGCATGCCCTCCTGTTCCTGGTGGAGTGTGTCTGGCGGGAGCGGACCAGCCAAGGCGGCAGCGCTCCTATTGGGGCTGGAGGTCTAAGCTACGAGTGAGAGGCAGCGCCCGAAGAGACTAGCTTCCCCACGTCCTTCGAAACCGCTGAGTGAAGGTCGCCGCTCGTTAGGCCCTTGGGATGTAGCAAAGCTGTAGCGATGCCCTCCTGCCCCAAAAGGTGGGAGTGGGAGCGGTCTTGTATCTCCACTGGGTCTGAGGAATCTGCAAGAGCGGGGAACGCTGGGTCCCTGAGGTGACTTGCTGGATTTGAAAGTTCGAGAACATGAAGAGCGGAGCTGCAAAAGGCCAGAGGGGTCACAGGCCGTTCTGCTACCCTGTTCGCTCCAAAAGGCCTCAGCCCCCAAGGGTTTTGGAGTAGGGCCCCCTGCGACGCATCTCCTGGCCTGGAGGATCATTCAGAACTGAAGTTTACTTTTGTCCCTGGTGCGTTTGACTGGGTTCAGTTGCCCTGCCCCAACACCCGCTCCCCGCCCCCAAGCGGCTTCTGCCCTCCACCTTGGCTTCGGGGAGCCTGTGGAGGTATACACGAGCCTGGCTGCAACCAATTGGGGAACAAGGGTTTTATTGCCACCTCAAGGAGAAACCGATTACTGACGGCCCCACAGCCATACCAGACGTCTCCCAACTCCTTTTCTATTTGAGGCTGGTCTGCGAGCGAGGCGGAGAGGCAACTGACAAGGGAGAGCAGAGTAGTTCCTGCTGAGAAGTTCAGGCACAGGGAGAGGGGACAGTAGGTGCAGGAGTTTCTACACGCCCTGTTTCCTAGTGTTTGCCCGCACCAAAGTCACCGCGGTCGCCAATTAAAACAGCAAAATAGCTACACTGACCTTCCTTTGCACGAGAATCCAACAAAGCAGAAAGTATCCTAATGTGTTATAACCCGAGACAATAAGAAACTGACCTTCCTTTTAATTGTTAGTTGGGACCAGGAGTAGCTACTCGACTGGTTGAGAGTCAGAACATCGTCACTTTCTCAGCAAGGGCACCCATATTAGAAATACTCTCTGCGATTGTATGTGTGCCTAGAAAGAACCATTTATGCACACATTATTTGTCACCCTTTGACTATTATCTGCCACAATTCTACTCAGTTGTTCTGGTTTAAAAACACATCCTACCCAGAAGAGAGTGTCAGTGGATCCAGTCTACTGAGGCTACATTTACTTCTTCCCCCCTTCCTTTCCAATGTCTTTGCTGATTTTTCCCATAAGTGTATAAACTGCTGGGACTTAGTATAAGCAGGCCTCTCCTCCTAAATGTGATTTGGACCATATGCTTTCTACATTCATTCCTGCTCGGGCTTTTCTTCTCCGGACTAACTGCTAACACGTTATAGTCACCTTGAAATTTCCTCTGCTATTTTCCAATTAAAAGCTTAATAGCCCTGGAAACGGAGTTCATGTGGTGAAGTTTACCATAGCCCCTTGTTCTGAAAGGCTTTCTGCTGGGATCCCATTATGTGCTTGAATAAACCCTTTCTGCAAACAGAAATGGGACTCGGGGTTGTCAGGTGTTAGGTTACAATAGACTTTGAGGCAGGGGACATTTTACTAACATAAATACAAACCTGTCCCTATAGGGAGATGTTGTCAAATACTGGGATATGGAAAACATTCCCATCAAATATGAGAAAAGGATTACTGCGCTATATCAAATGAGTATTTAGATCTCAGCCCCCAATGTGCACCGGAGTGAAATGGGGCCCCGGCACCAAATAATGCTAGACTGTTTGAGTGGCAAGGAGATAGGGTGGCTAGGTGACCTAGGGAGGAAAGGGGGTCGCCTTGGTAGTGAGAATGCCCCTTCAAACGCAGTGCAGAGCTTTGCTCCTTTCCTTTTAAAATTTTGTTTATTCTCAAATTCCTTATACTCCTCCGAATTGCTGACCATTTGGAGAAACCATAAGAAATATGGCTTGAAAAAAGTCCTTCATTCTGTGTTCCAAGAAACCTGGCGATTTCATCGCAAAAATTCCCAGATATGTGGCCCTCTACATCACTCACCACGTGAAGTGACTAGCTGCCAGTTCCCCACTTCCCAGCTACCAGCCCACTGGACTATAAATGACCTACCTCTCCCTCTCATCCTGAGAGCTTACGAAATTCCTTCCAGTTGTAGTGTTTAGGGCTGTTTTCCTAAAGGCTGGAAGGAGAGGAGGAATTAAAGTGGTGAGAGAAGGGGCAAGGACTAGGGGTCCCTACCCCATGTGGCTTTGGGGGAAAGCCTCCCACCCAGGGCTAGTACTTGCATCCAAGAGCTTCCTGCCCACGGCCAACCAGGTTAGCCTCCCACGAACCTCAACTCCCAGACATGTATGAAACGGACCTGCTACCGGCTTTAAGGGACAAGCACACAACAGAGGTTTCTTTTTAACCTTCCTTCCTACTGTGAATCAAGGGTTGGCTGCTTGGGGCTTTACTTGAATTCACAACAAACACAGAAGAGTATTTTTGGGTTGCTTCCTTACTTCAGAACAGTGCAAAGAAAGCTCGCCTCCTCAGAGGACAAAAGCCTCGGTGCCCTCGAAGTGTCGGCTCGAATATGCTCTCATTTAACACTCGATTAGCCCCTCATCACCAGGAGATGAGCTTCGTGTATGCGCTCAGAAGAATACCGACGGCTCCAGGACTGCCATTCCCCTGCCTCACAGAGCTATTGTGCGGCCCTGCTCCGACTGCATCCACTTGTTTTTCAGTTTGTTTGCTGAGGGCGGGGGTGGGAGTAGGGGGTTGGCGGCAGAGAGGTTGACCGTCCCGGAGCTAGGTTCTCCGAGCTATGGCATTCCAAACCCGCTACTCTGGGGAGATTGCAAAGACGCAAATAACAATGGGGTGGAGAACCTACGGCCTTCAAGCCCCATGTGGCCCTCCAGGTCCCCAAGGATGGCCCCTTGACTGAATCCAAACTTCACATTAGAAATCCTTTTATTAAAGGAATTTGTTCTGTAAAATCTGGATTTAGTCAAAAGACCCCATTCAAGGATCCAGAAGGCCACAAGTGGTCCCAAGGCCTCAGGTTCCTCATCCCTCTGTCGCGTCTGTGGGTGACGTCTGTGGGTTAAGGGAGGGGGTTATCGTCCCATTCCTTATCCATAACTCAATAAAAGTCCACGAGGATCTAAACGGTGACCCGAGGCGTCTGTTTGTATCCTGTAGCTGGGAGAGAGGGTTGATGATATCCGTAATTACTTGGGGCGCTAATGTGGCTTCTGAGTCGGCTCTGAAAGTTTAGATCCAGCGCTCACCAAATCCTCTATGGGAGCAATTCCCTGGCCTTCCAGGGACAGAGACTTTTTTTATTAAGACATGGGAAGGAAGGTAGAAAAATAAAATTAGTGTGTTGTCATCCTTGGGTCAGCAGATTTTCAAAAACATTCATTTTCCTCTACGGCACCAAAAGAGAAAAATTACGTTGCAAAAGAAAATCAAAAAAAGAGCAAAAATTTTCTCGACCAGCACCACGCCGCCCCCAACTCCACCCGAGTCCCGGCTGCACCCGCAACGTTCCGGTAGACTCGGGTTCTCGCCGGGGCGAGTTTCTCCGGCCAAGCGTTGGGATTAAAAGCGGCCTTGGGCTTGGTACTGCCAGATCGGGCCTAGAGGGAGGGGAAGACAGCGGAGGGGGGCGGCCACCTCACTAGCTAACAGACACCCCCCCCCCGTTGATCCTCCCCTTTCCCGCCCCAAGTGCTCCGCTGCTCTCCGGAGCGCCGCAGTCTCAGGCGGCAGATAAGGCTTGGAGGAGGGGGGCGTGAGCGCCCCCGCGAGAGTGGCCTGGCTGCAGGTTGCGAGGAAGGTGAAGCGCAGGGACCTGAGGGGCGCAAGGAAGGAGGAAGGCGCGGGTGGGGAGTACAGAAGACTGGGACCCCAGGGGCGGGGGTGGCGGTCGGAGGGAGGAGGGGTTAGGGAGGGCGGCGGAGGAGGTGCTGGGTCCGGCCGGCGCGTGAGGGAGCTGCAGACGAGCTGGCTCAGACCTTAATCAGAGCTCTCGCTCGGTCCTTGCAGCCACCGCAGCGCCTCGGCGAGGGAGGACGGACCGACCCCGCCGCGCACATCAAAACAGTGGCCGGCGGAGACGAAGCGGGCGTGGGGACTGGCTGGACACTAGTCAGGAGGCTGTGGCTGTGAGCGTCCCAGGAGTTGGAGACACGGCTGCTGCAACTCCAGCCTCCTCGGAACACACGCGGTCACCGGGGCTGGGGGAGGCCGCTCCTGAGCGGGCCTCGCAGCCCCTCTGTCCAGCACCCCCTGGCCTCCTCCCGCCGCCAGCCCGCCAACCCGTCTGGGAGCCCGGGACATGAACGGCTACGGCTCCCCCTACCTGTACATGGGCGGCCCGGTGTCGCAGCCGCCGCGGGCGCCCCTGCAGCGCACGCCCAAATGCGCGCGCTGCCGCAACCACGGCGTGCTGTCCTGGCTCAAGGGCCACAAGCGCTACTGCCGCTTCAAGGACTGCACCTGCGAGAAGTGCATTCTCATCATCGAGCGGCAGCGGGTTATGGCGGCGCAGGTGGCGCTGCGCCGGCAGCAGGCCAACGAGAGCCTGGAGAGCCTCATCCCCGACTCCCTGCGCGCTCTTCCCGGACCCCCGCCACCTGGGGACGCCGCCGCCACCCAGCAGCCTCCGCCGGCCTCGCAGCCGTCTCAGCCGCCTCCGCCGCCGCCGCGCCCTGCTGCGGAGTTGGCCGCGGCCGCGGCGCTACGCTGGGCCAGCGAGCCGCAACCCGGGGCTCTGCCGGCGCAACTCGCCAAGCCAGGTGAGAGCGTCTGCGGTGTGGGAGTTGGGCCAGGGGGTGACAACTTTGGGGTGTCTGCTGAGGCTCTGCGTGGGAGGCCCAAAAGCAAGTTTTCAGGAAGTTGGCCTGGTCTGGCCTTCTCGTCTTCAACCGCCGCCAGCCCGGTTCTTACTGTCCGGTGAGAGGTGAGAAGCCGGCGTGAACGGCCTGAGTCTGGACCCAGCGCTGGGGGAACTCGAGCAGCTGCCGAAAAGGCGTCTGCGGCGGGCCAGATGGCGGGACTGTGTGTCGGGATCGCCGGGTGCCTTTTCCAGGTTAAAGGGAAACTGCCAAATTTATAGGGCAAAGGGAACCAGGCGGGTCCAAATTAAAACTCAGGCACACACAGTCTCTTTTCTGGCTGCAGGCTTTAGAGAGCCTGGCTTTTGGGGTGTGTGTGGAATGGGTAGGCGCAGGGAAGGGGCCGAGGCCCAGCGCCTGGCGGACTCTGTCACTGCCCGGCCCAGGGGAATCGGAGCAAGGACAAGTTATCTCCAATTTGAGAGAACGCGTAGCCCTTTTACTTTTCCTCTGTGGCCTCCAGATTCTTCCAATTTGGTGAAAGAAGTTTCATTTAGGAATACCAGTAAAAAGATCCCAAAAGTCTCCTAAGCTGATTTCTGGACCGAAAAATCTGGTGCATGTGCCCCAAATCATTGCGGAATGGCTTAGTTCCTTTAAACTATTCCCCAGGCTGCCCGCAGTTGTCTTTGTGGTGTAAAGAAGTAAAAACAAAATTTGACCTATAGTGAGGAAGGCCACTTCTGGCTGTGCCCTCGGGCTGTTTACCTTCAGTTAGGTGCAAAGGCTTTCTAGGCGCTTCTCCCCTCAGGGCTTTTCTCCTCTTTGCGGGGTTTTAAGAAGGACGGGTCTGCTCTGAGCACTGAAGGTGGACAGATCCCCCCTATCCGTTTTTGTTGCAAACCTCGTAAGTTTGGCCCACTCGGGTTGAATCACTTAAGTTTTCTTTTCTCCTGGGGAATCTCTAGCCTACCCTCCTATCCAGCCAAAGAGCTCCTTTGATGGCTGGAATTCAGTGAACATGTGTTTGGTGTTTCTCTTTTACTGGAGCAAATGTACAAAAGAAGAAAAAGCCCGTCTCTTCAGGGAAGGAGATATGTGGAGTTAGCTGTGGGAAGGTTAGAGTGCTCCTGTAGGTAGAACAGAGCTAGAGGTGGTGTCTACAACCGCCCCCCCCCCATCGCCCTAAGGCGGTATCCATGGCTTCTGGAGAAAGGCTTTCAGGAGCGTGGGGCTCCTGGGTGGAGCTGGGTACACGATGCAGATGCATTGGTTTAGTAGGGAATTGAGAGGTAGCCTGCTACGTCCAGTTCTCCTGCCCTGTCTTCAGTTGCACTTTTCAGGCTGAGAGCTCTGAGAACAACCTAGGTGAAGAGTGGAATCAGGTATTTTTAAGACAGGTGCGAATTGGCTGTGCATGGATTTTTGTGGCACTTTTATCTAAGGTCCATACAAGCATTTCTCTGAAGAATGCCCCTCATTTGTCTGTATTTTGTCTCATCTCTTTACATTTAAGGATTTGCCATAAATGGGAGGGAGAGGAGGGATTTTTGTTTTTCTCCCTTAGGTTAGAACAGGTAACTATAAGAGTTTGGTCTCAGCTCTACAAGTGGATCCAAGCCAATATCTTTTCTTAATTTTTCCATTTCCAGTTTCCCTGGTTGTATTTCTTGCAGGACCAGGGCAAGGGTCTGAGTTAATGTCAGAGGTAGCATTTTGCAGTGGCCCCCTGCCCAGCAGCACTCCTGAAACAGTGCATTGGCCTCTGTAGTTCTTGTTCAGGAGGGGATTCCTTTCACATCCTATGTTCCTCAAACTATTCTTTGGGATAGCCAAAGTTCATGGTTTCTAAAGAGTCACAAAACCTAAACAACCTGGTAAGAGAAATGAGGACAGGAAGGAAGGCGGAGTAGCAGCAGCAGCAGGAAACGTGCTTTTGAAGACTAAAAAAGGATTTCTTTTTTTTTTTAAATAATTTTATTGAATCATAATCATGTACATTGGTGCAATCACAGGGCACGATTCATATACATTCAGAAATATTTTGCAGACTTCGTGCTTTTCTCTTTTACTCCCATCAAGAATCGCCTGAGCCTTCTAAATCGAAAACAAGTAGTTGCAAAGGAGAATAGGATTTATCATAATGATAGGAGAACGTG
>CAUYON010177036.1:0-12583 GCA_963573935.1 Arctocebus calabarensis
CTGTAGTCCCAGCTACTCGGGAGGCTGAGGCAAGAGAATCGCTTAAGCCCAAGAGCTGGAGGTTGCTGTGAGCAGTGTGACGCCACGGCACTCTACCCAGGGCGATAAAGTGAGACTCTGTCTCTACCAAAAAAAAAAAAAGTTGACTGTTTTGGTTGTAGAGTTGGAAAATCTAGATTAACTAGAAAAGAAGTTATACCTAGGTGAATTTCGGTATGTATATGCCACTACAATTTTAAGAAGAAAAACAAAAAGCAGGGCAGTGCCTGTGGCTCAAGAAGTAGAGCATTGGCCCCATATACCAGAGGTGGTGGGTGCCAACCCAGCCCTGGCAAAAAAAATGTGAAAAAAAAAAGAAAGGCAAAAATTACTTAACTTCACTTCTCCCAAGAATAAGCAGCACAAGACTACTTCAGAGATAGCACTGAGAAGTACGGCTGCCAGGTCTCAGCACCTGCTCATTTAGACCTGCTATTGCCAAGTGCTGCTGCAAGCCCATACCAGGGGGTTTCTCTTACTTGTAGTGTGAATGTCTTAAGTCAGACAGCACAGTTCTGCTGCAGACTTACATTTCATTTCTCTTCTTGCATAGTTTGACTATAAAGCTGTTGCTGACCGACTCCTGGAAATAACCAACAGGAAAAACATCCCTCCTTTCAACAGGAAGCGTCTCTCCAAACTAATCAGAAAGTCAGTGACTGGGCGGGGACGTCCCTTTGATTGTCTGCCTGTGTAGGCTAGCTGTCTGCATGCTTGCCTTTTCACTTGTTTGTTCTGTATTGTTTTTATTCATCAAAGTGTAATAGACTCATAAACTGCAGAGTTGAACAAAAACAGCTGCCCCACCAGGTTCTGTTCTTCAAATACAGCTGGTAGCTACTTTATAATGATATAAAGAAGAGTCCAGTGGCCAGGCACAGTGGCTCACACCTGTAATCCCAGCACTCTGGAAGCCCAAAGCAGGTGATTGCTTGAGCTTAGGAGTTTGAGACCAGCTGTAGCAAGAGCAAGACCCCGTCTCTAAAAATAGACAGGCATTGTGGTGGGCACCTGTCGTCCCAGGTACTGGGGAGGCTGAGGCAAGAGGACCACTTCAGCCCAGGAGTTTGAGGTTACTGTGGGTTATGACACCATGGCACTTTGCTGAGGGTGACAAAGTGAGACTCTGACTCAAAAAGTACAAAGAAGAGAGAAGTCTAATGTCTCAGATTAACAGATTGAGAAACTGTGATGTAAATCTGTTTGGTGTGCTATTAAGATAGGCAGGGGCTAGGTTGTTGGTCCCTCTTCCTCACTTCCCAGCACCATTATGCCAAGAGTGCTAGTCGCTTCAGTAGTTGGTCATGTCTGGTCTCTCTGTGAGCTGGTCACTACTGTTAGTGCTTCCCAGACATTAACTTGTTGCATTCCAAGAAAACCCTAGAAGGGGCTTAATTTCCCCTTCATGGCTGGATTAGCAGAGCACAGAGCAAGGCATCTGGCTGAGGACTCTGCTGTCAGGTGCTGGGGCGGTGCTTGACCCCAGCATGTCCTACTATCTGTACTTATAGTCCTTTCCCACTTAAAGAACTGAATGTAGGCCAAGGTCTAAGCTGTTTCTTCCTGTTTGACTTCTTGGTTTTATCTGTGTGTGCCAGGCAGACCCTTCAGCCCACTACATCCTTGATGGCACTGGTGGTCATCGAGGGAGGTCTGTCCTTGGGTTTCTGCTTTGAAATTAGACCACCTTTCCTTCACAGAATTCCCTCTCTACCCTCCTAGAGGGAAAAAAAGCAAGTTCTTAAGTCAATATTAAATCAAATATTTAAATGTTGCTTGTATATGTCTGTAGAAGACAAAAGGAAGGTATTTTTTAACATAAACTTTTCATTGTTTTCTTTTTCAGATTCCAAGATCTCTCAGAAGGTGAGGAAAGTTGAAAGGTTATAATCCATAATGTTCTTACATGAAAATGGACCTCAGTGAGGGCAATTATACCAAATACCGAAAGATGGGATTGAAGGACATTTACCTCATAAGAAGTAGTAGCCCTCAGGCCAGCATGGTGGTTCACACCTATAACCCCAGCACTTGGGAGGGCGAGGCACGTGGATTGCCTGAGCTCATGGGTTTAAGACCAGACTGATCCAAAGCGAGACCTCGTCTTGAAAAAATAGCTGGGCATTGTGACAGGTCCTATAGTCCCAGCTACTTGGGAGACTGAGGCAAGAGAATCGCTTAAGCCCAAG
Source organism: Arctocebus calabarensis (assembly GCA_963573935.1). Lineage (NCBI taxonomy): Eukaryota > Metazoa > Chordata > Mammalia > Primates > Lorisidae > Arctocebus > Arctocebus calabarensis. The sequence continues at coordinate 2,229 of CAUYON010177036.1, forward strand.
AGCTGGAGGTTGCTGTGAGCAGTGTGACGCCACGGCACTCTACCCAAGGCGATAAAGTGAGACTCTGTCTCTACAAAAAAAAAAAAGAAAAGAAAAGAAAAGAACTAGTAGCCCTCACCTAGATGTGCCCAGACGTGGGCCCTCCTGTGGTCCATCCACTTTCCTACCCTGAGCTCCCCATAAATGCCAAGGGAACGAGGAGATTGCCTATTATTATATGCAGTGATGTAGTGTTTTATTTGGTCTTTATTGTTCTTTTTTTACTGATCTTGGAAGGTTCTGATTTGATCCTTTATGAAGAAAATATCTGATCTCCTGGGGTCCCCTTCATGTGTTGTGTTGGTCAATTGTCCCCCAGGGAAAGACTGCTATAAGCTTGGTCACACTTGCATGAGTCAGTGGGGTCACCCCCCTGTGTGCCTTGGGCACTGGGGTAGTAGGAGTGAGAGAACACGTGAGCCACGGGGACTGTAGTGCTGCTGCTCTAGCCCCCGGGTGGAGCTCACCTGGCCTTGGTGAGAAATCCAAAGCTGGAGAGCTTCATCAAGTCAGTGATGCCTGTCAGCTGCTCTCCCAGAGCTGGGCCCCCCTCATTCAGGCGCAGGAGTCAGGGGTTCAAGTCGCACCTGCATGAGGGAGGCCCAGCTCTGAGCAGTGGGGCAGAGCCCCCAGCCTCAGGAAGCTGATGTGTGTCACTTTGGCATCTAGCAGGCAGTGTATCTCAACTGAATTTTTCTGAGGACATTTCCGCTGATGAAGAGGACCAGACCCTCAGTGAAGGAACACACAAGAAAAAATTAAGCGAACTTAGAGAAAAGACCGACTTGGAGAAGAAGAAAGGTAAGCTGCAAAGTTTAAATCAAAAAGGGTGGAGAGGCTCGGTGCCTGTGGCTCAACGGGCTAAGGCACCAGCCACGTACACCTGAGCTGGCGGGTTGGAATCCAGCCCGGGCCCGCCAAACAATGACGGCTGCAACCAAAAAATGGCCGGGCTTTGTGGCAGGCACCTGTAGTCCCAGCTACTTGGGAGGCTGAGCTAGGAGACTCCCTTGAGCCCAGGAGTTTGAGATTGCTGTGAGCTAAGCTGACGCCAATCTAGCCCAGATGACAGAAACTCTTTGTCTATCTTTCTGTCTCTCTCTCTCTCTCTCTATATATATATATATCTGTATCTGATGATTCGGGTTCCATTTATATTGAAATGGACAGTAAGAAGGTTTCCAGTCAGATAGGAATGTGGAAGAGGGAATCAGGTGACAAGACCAGTGGGCATTATCAAGGCGGACAAAAGCTTATTTGCTCATCAGACTGCATCAGAATTGCATTATGACTTTTCCCCACCTTGGTATTGGATGTCTGTTTATTAGTTTGCCTGTCTTTGTAGGAAACAGGGCCTTTGTTGCTGAAGAAGAGGGCAGTGAAGGCAGTATTCAAAAAAGAAAAAGGAAAAAGAAGAAGAAGAAGAACCACGCCCAACCTGAGAATTCAGGCCCAGGCAATGAAGTCCCATCCCTAGAACAGAATGGGGGCGCTTCCAGCACCGGGGAGGAGAGTAGCTCAGAGCACCTTCACTCTGTCCCCACGCACAATAAGAGGAAGCGGCCACGGGGGAAGAGCCTAGCAGCCCATGGGGAGACCTCAAGATTGGCAGTGTCACCTCTGGATGATGTGCCCCAGAGTGACCTAAGCAGTGGGAATCCTCAGGGACCTGTCTCCAGAGGTTCCCCAGCAGGTAGAGCCCAAGTCCTGAAAAGGAAGCGGAAACTTGGGGCTCCCCCAGCCAGTGGCAGCAGCCTGGCCACACTGGCCTGGCCTCCGGTGCAGAAGGATGGCCCTCCAGCAAGCCCAGCAGAGGGAGGGTGCAGCCAAGCCGTCCTGCCCCCGTGCAGAAGACTACAAAAAAAGAAGGCCCAGCCTGGCAGCCTTGGCCTCTGTGACCTGTCCGGTCAGAAAACAGCAATCTTGAAAAAGAGAAAAAAGATGAAAGAGATGGCGAACTTGGCAGAACACAATGGAGTTTTGGGATCCAAACTCAGGCAAATGCAAGCTCTGGTAAGGCTAGAAGGGCCTAAGACAGGTGCACTGAGGCTCAGGAACGGGGGGGGGCAGCAATCAGACCTCTGCCCCAGCAGAGTTAGATTAGGTTGTAGCGACAACCTAATAACAGACATCCCGTCTCAGTAACCAAGTTCTAATCCTCCAAAGCCTGCACGTCCCTCAGCAACATTCTCAGAGGCCAGGGAAACCTCAGCACCACACTAGGAGAATCATCCCCCTGAGGCAGGCTTGTCCCACATACCTTTTTAATGAAAAGACTTTCTCTCTGCTTGGATCTCTGGAGCCAGATACAAACGAGGGTTCGGGCCCTTGGCCTGCTTTCCACACACGTCTGAATGCGCCATGCCCAGCACAGAGCTGGGGGGGGGGGGTGGTAACAGATCCATGGCCCCTTATGGACACAGTGCTGACCCTCCACATTCAGAACTTGCATGCACACGTGCCACACTGCAGTACTTAGGCCTTTGTTGGAGGGGACTTGTGCGAACTTGGTACAAAGCAGATTTGAGGCCTTTCTAACAGTATCTGTGGTTAAATGGGTCGGGTGGGTGAGTTCATGGTCGGTGGGAAGTCTAGGGGGGAGGACAGAAGGTGGTTCTGGTCGGGGCTTCCCTAGCTGACTGGGGCCACCATCCCCTTCTGTCCTGGCCAGTGTTCACCCATCATTCCTCATCTCTAGTACTTTCTTCCCCAGGAAGAGCAGAGATACAGCCTCTCTTCCTGTCTCCTCAGGCCCCTGGCACCTGTTTCAGAAAGGACAAGAGTGGTCACCGAGTCAGTCCCAGGGTTAGGGGAGTTTACTGTCTGATTGACGTCTCTTGGCAGAGGGGAGGAGCAGAAGAGAAGGCTCAGGAGCTGCCCTTCCTCTCAGGAGGCACCTAGAGCCTAAGAGCCCAGACCAAGAGCCAGGCCCGGGTAGCTCCCAGCCATAGCATTTCACAAGTGTCCTGTCCCTGCTTAGGCAGCTGGTAGAGCCCAACTAGATGCCTACCTCTAGACCAGGCTGTCAGCCAACAGATGGGAGAGTAAATTATCAGATGGGCTTTGAAAGGCATAAGTGCTCGGCACACTGTCATAAGCTTAACAACAAAGACATGGGGGCAGAGAAGTCAGACGTTGATGTGTCATTCTGCTAAGTGGAAGGTCTCTTTGCAAACCCAAAGCAGGAACAGTGAGCTGTGGGGTGTCCTATCTCCTGTGTGCCAAGGCTGGCACTGGAGACTCACCTCTCCCTTCCTCCCGTAGGGGAGCAGTAGGACTCTCAGCCCTTTGAAGAAGCAGCAGCTGAGGACAGAAAACAGCTTTGTGAAGTTTGACACCCCCTTCCTGCTAAAGCCCCTGTTCTTCAGAAAATCTAAGAGCAACACTGCCACCTGCTCTCAGGGTCCTGCCGTCCAGGTATGTACCCTCCCCAGAGCACCCTGTGCCCTCAAGGGCACAGAAACATGGGTGCCAAGCCTGGGGTGTCTCAGTAGGCTTTTGGCTTCTGGAGAGAGGCAGGTTCTGTGAAAGGAGCCCAGGGGACTTTATGGTGTTTCTAGGCAATGTGGGGCCCTCCTCGAGGGTCACGGTCGAGGTAGGGGGAATCCTTGAGCTGTGATTGATGACACATTCCACTCATGAAAAATTTCTGGTAATAAAGCAAAAGTGGTTGTAAGGTAAAAATAGGGGATTCACACAAATAATGGGGTTCTAGGAAGAAATTGAAGGAAGTGTTTCTTTTTGTTTTTGTTTTTGTTTTTTGTAGAGACAGAGTCTCACTTTATTGCCCTCAGTACAGGCTGTGGCATCACACAGCTCACAGCAACCTCCAACTCCTGGGCTTAGGCGATTCTCTTGCCTCAGCCTCCTGAGTAGCTGGGACTATAGGCACCAGCCACAACACCTGCCTATTTTTTGTTGTTGCATTTTGGCCGGGACCGGGTTTGAACCCGCCACCCTCGGTATATGGGGCTGGCGCCTTACCCACTGAGCCACAGGTGCCACCCAGGAGTTTTTCAAATACAAAAGAATGTTCGTTACCTGTGGAAATTAGATTCCTTTGTTGGTATAATCAACTTCATATAATTTTCAAGTTAAAACTTCATAACTCTGGGACAAAATGAATGAAAAGTTAGTAACAATTATACTAACAGTTTTTGAGTGGAGAATTTTTTTTCCTGTTTAGAAGATTTCAAACATCCTTATCTTGTTTGCTCTCTTCACTGTGGCCACTGATAAAGTGGCCAACTGCAGCGAGGGTGCTAGGGAAGTGGGCGTCTGCACAAAAAAGCTTTATGGAAGCCACAGGCCAGGGAAGTTCCCAACAAGACCCAGGAGAAGCCAACAAGGTGGCTCACGCCTGTGATCCCAGCACTCTGGGAAGCCAAGGTGGGTGGACTGTTTGAGATCAGGAGTTCGAGACCAGCCTGAGCAAGAGCCAGACCCCGTCTCTAAAACGAGCCAGGTATTGTGGTGGTGTCTGTAGTCCCAGCTATTCAGGAGGCTGAGGCGAGAGAATCACTTGAGCCCAAGAGTTTGAGGTTGCTGTAACTCGACAGCACTCTATCAAGGGCAACAAAGTGGACTCTCTCAAAAAAAAAAGACCCAGGAGTGGAACATTTAGTTTAAGTGGTGGAACCAGACCACTGTCCCTTTGGCCTCTGTGTGTGTGTCCCGGTCAGTAAGTGACAGAGTGTAAAAAACATTCCCTCCTGGGCAACTTCTTTAAAAAAATCTCTGACAAGGAACCTAAAAAATTCTTTCTGTGTTACTCCTTTTGTTTTTGTTTGTTTGTTTGTTTTTTATAGCTGAACAAGACACCATCTAGCTCCAAGAAAGTCACCTTTGGGTTGAACAGAAACATGACCGCAGGTGAGTTAGGATTTCCTTTTAGAAAACCTTCCCCTGGAGCACAGGCACAGGCGTGGGCTGGGACGGTGCGCATTCCCACAGAAGGCAGACTCTGCCAGGAGCCTGGGGCTGTGAGGGAGGTGTTGGCAGTAGGTTCCAGATTTCCTGGAACCGCTTGAGAGGTTACCTGGGAAGGTGGGATGTGAAGCCATGTTCCCAAGCACCTCCTCAATCCTTAAGGCCCCTCCCAGAGAGGCCGCCTTAGATTCTGAGTCCGTCAACTGTGGCTGCCTTGCTGGTAAAATTCAGAACCTCCTGCTTCCCAGTGGGAGGGCAAAGAGGAGGGATAGCCCTGTCTTCCTAGTTTTCATATTAGTACCGTCCATTTATTTTTTCAAAAGAAACCTAAGTTTTTTTAAATATGATGAGTTTAAGACCTGGCCCTTGTTGGGGAGCACAGCCATGAGGTGTTTAGAGAGGCGGGACTCTGGTAGGAGCTGAGAAGCTGACCTCAGCCAGCGAGGCTTCATCTTTACAACTGGGGAGAGTGGGAGCAATGAATCCTCCCCAAGCAAAGACTCCTTACAGGCCACCAATTGGCCTCCGAGGCAGATGCCTGGGTCCTATCCATGAACACACCACCCTCAGCTTGGCCCTGTCAGGACTCGGCCTTCCTGAGCAGCTAGAAGGGACAAAAGTCACAGATAACAGGGCACATTACTTTCATTTGGGACAGAATTCAGGAAGACAGACAAGAGTCTCTTGGTCAGCCCCACGGGCCCCTCCCGAGTGGCCTTCAACCCCGCACAGAAGCCCTTGCATGGAGTTCTGAAGACCCCCCCGAGCTCACCTGCCAGCACTCCACTGGTGGCCAAGAAACTGCTGAACACCACTCCAAAGAGGAGGCCCACGGCTATGGATTTCTTCTGAGGACAGTAGCAGAGTCCATTTTAAAGACTGCTTTTGTATAGAATATTCTATAAATTATAACTTTAAGAACGTAGGGCCTTTTATCATTTTGTAAGTTCTGTAACTTGTGTAGATGAGGTTCTGAACGTGAGCTGCTGCTTACTTGTCCCTTCCACCAGGAGCCCTGGATGTCTCAGTTGAGTCTTCTGCAGTAGCGTGCCAGAGCTCTGGACTTCCACACGTGGGGTAACTTCAATGGTTCCCATTAGTGTAGGAACCCAGACCTTGGAGGAGATGAGGAGAGCACGCTGGCCCCCAACTCTCAATAAACTACTGAGCACCTTTACCGTGTGGAATCACCCTTCCTAGTCAGCTGTCAGTGCACACAGAACTCTGGTACTCACTGCTGTGTTTGCTATGCCGGGTGGTGGGTTTTCTGGTTATTTCTAGTCTAGCAGTCTTTTCTTTTTGAAGCATGTAGGGCTTCACCCCCAAGTCCCGTGGGCATTTGGCAGTTTACCAATAGGGAAGATTCTTGGAACAGAATCTGCAATACCATAGTTTTTCTACATGTACTCAGCTGGGGGAATGGACAGGTGAGGGGAGAAGAGGCTCTTTGCCCTGGGGGCTTGCTTTTTTACCCCTCGCTTTGTTTCCTTCCCTGTTTTGCTACCTCTACGGCAAGCCCAAAGTGTCTTCTGGGAGCCAGCACCCCTTGGCTCTCACCTGGGATCCAGCCCTGCACTGAACCCTGCTACCATCTGCATCGGGCGTGAATTCTTCCAAGCCATGGGGCTCCTATTTCTCTATGTATCAGGGAGCTGAACGATTGATGTCCCCAACAGCAGTTTTTCCATTAGAGGCCTGCTGGCAGTGCTGTCACCTGGGCTCCTGGCAGCCTCGAGGAGCCGTGCATGCAGTTGCTCACAGCTGCCTTTCATCTAGAAGATGGGCGTGCTCACCGACAGGTTTTTACACAGTTCTTCTCGTTAAGGTTAATTATAGAAATTGGGATGGAAGGCATTCAGGCTTTAGTTGGAAAAACAAAACTGACTTTTTTAGAGCAGTCCTTAGATAATAATTGATCCAGATTAAGGAAATTGTATCTTGAGAGATTGAAAAGATGCAGACTCAGAACCAGGTGGCCACTTGCGAGGGGCCAGGCTCCTTCTCCATGGCTATCGCAGAAAGACGTCACGGGGCGTGGAGTTTGGGCTGACAGGTGCTCTGCACCCTCCCCTTGTGCTCAGAACCCCAATTTTTCAGTAAAACTTGGGCAGGTGTCCTTCACTGCTACTCCCTAATAGAGGACCCAAGTCGGTGGTCTCAGCTATGGCTTTGGACAGCAAAGAGGCCCACTGGGCTTGCAGAGCTGCACTCAACTCAGATTTCATTCACTCGTAACGAGGGTGGGGCTTCATCTTCCAGCAGGGGCTGACTTGGTGGGGGGGCAGACTTAGTGACCAAGGCCTTGATGAGAAAGGAGTGTTAACTTGCTCTCTCCCTGCTCCATAATAAAGTTCTTGCATGCCTATGCCTGTGGCTCAAAGGAGTAGGGCGCCAGCCCCACATGCCGGAGGTGGTGGGTTCAAACCCAGACCCAGCCAAAGAAGCTGCAAAAAGCAAATGAAGTTCTGTCATGCTTAGCCATGGAAAAATTAATAGTTAACACTGCTTTTCAGCAGCGGCTGTCGGCGGCATCCTGCAGACAGCATGACTTTGTGGTGGTGGCCTCATGGTTCTAGTGCACTGCACTTGACAGAACCCGCAAACCACATTCTAAACCCAAACTTCCACAGTGAAAGGACTGATTTAAGTTATAAATATTTTCAACTTTTTGTTTAAAGAAACTTTCGTTATCCTCAATCAAAATATTTTTCTAACAATTTTTATTTCAGCTTTAAAGATGAGTCATAGTCAAATGGGCCATGTCATCCAACAATGTCAAGACGTCCTAGCGAGACATTCTAGGGGGAAATGGCACATTTGTCCTGCAGACTGCCACAGGGATGTCTCTTTCGGCATTCCTATATCATCTTACATCCTCTGTTCTGAGTACCAGTGACTGTCCTATACACGCACCTCCTGTCAAGATCACGCCTGTCGCCTGGCGTCCGGGTGACAGTGCACCCTCAGCTCTGTTTTCCAACTCTGTCCTGACTTACTCCTTTTTATGGGTAAGTCAAATAGGATTACAGTGGTTTATTTTTAATGCCTAGGTTTTAGCAAGAGGAAGAAAACCTTTTTAAAATTCTCATTAATATATACGTAAAAGAATATTTCACAAATAAAATGTGTTTAGAATATCAGTTTTGTATTTGGTGCATGTTATTTTCCTAGATAAAATTGCCAAGGGGACTTGGAAGTCCAGAAAACAAAATAATTTAATGCTGGTGATCTTAAATTATAGTATTTTGTAAAATGATGATCTTTTCCTTCTCCGGAGGCCTGGTTAATTTTGTACAATTAGGTATCAGACTTTACAAGTTTATTACCATTTTCTTTTACTGAACTGAAAGCACAAAATACAAAGAAAATCTGAAAACAATTGTTAGTATTGAAAATTGAATCTGTCGTTTAATTTTTGTACATATTTTCTCTGAATTTACCTGACTCTGCTGGCAAGGACTTTGTTGATGATCAAATCGTATTAGTGTCTGTGGGGTTTGTCATTACTAGTCAAAACCAAGTCTATTAAAAATATATTTATGTCTTTCCCCTCAGACTTGTGTTTGATACTGATTTTCAGTATGCATAAAACGTGCCTCTTTGGGAACTACGTAAATAACAGTGGGAATTGAAAGATAGCACTTTTTGCCTTTGAAAACAAGACTCTTCAGATTCCTGTTCCCGGAGCCATTGGGGGTGCCCAGCACGTCTTTGAGTGGCCAAAGCAGCTGGTTCAGTCCCATGACTGCTCACACTGCTCCCTGCACGTCTGAAACACCCACTCCACAAGATGCAGAGTGTTAGGGCAGAGACCCCAGCCCAGTCCCAGGGAGGTGATCACAGCAGAGCCTGCCAGCCTGCCACCAGCAAAGCATTTGGTCATTCTGGCAAGCAGAGTGCAGGTACTGTGCTGTCTCAATATGCACAGGTACATTTCCCTAAAAAACTTCACTGTAGTTTAGATGGCAGACAAGTTCACAAAGGAAGAAACAAATAAGAGTAAGTCCTGGAGGAAGGGAAGGATCAGCTGCTGATCTAACGTGTCCAGTTTCCAACAAGAGACGTTCCAAAAGCAGGGCAGTGTCACACACAGGGGAAGGGAGGAGTAGAAACTGCCTTTGAGGGTGCCCAGATTACAAAGCAGTGATTATAATACATATGCTTAAACAACTAAAGGAGATCATATTTGAAGAAATGAAGGATATGTTGACAGAGTCTCATCAAATAGGTATTATAATTAGGGGTATTACAATAGAGGGGTTTTTTTAAAGGGACCAAATAGAAATTCTGGTTTTGCACAGTAATTGAAAAGAAAAATTAACCACGGGGTATTTCCCATACTAAGTCTCTCCCATACTTAGGGGAATTGTAAATTGTAGCTAAATGTACCTTTGTTTACAAAATGTTAATTAGAAAACGTTACAAGGAAGTGGCCAACACACCCAGAATATCTTATAAAATTTTGTAATGAATATTTTGTAAATAAAGGTACATTTCGCTACAATTTCTAGTTTTCCTTGTGGGGGGGGTGAACTTTGGGACACCCTGTGGAGTCCCTCTAGTAAATTTTTTTTTCTTTGAGATAAAAGTCTCACTTTGTCACCCTCGAGTGCCCTGGCATCATACTTCATAGCAACCTCAAACTCTTGGGCTCAAGCGATCTCATCCTCCTGAGTAGCTAGGACTATAGGCGGCAGTCACAACGCCTGGCTATTTTTTAAAGACAGTGTCCTGCACTTGCTCAGGCTCGTCTTAAACCTGTGAGGTCAGGCAATCCACCCGCCTCGGCCTCCCAGAGTGCTGGGATTACAGACATGAGCCATGGCACTCCCAGGAAAAGTTAACAAAAGTTAATAGCCTCAGAAAAAGGCAAGATACCATCAAGTGCACCAACACACACATAATGGGAGTGCCAGGGAGGAGAGAAGAGAGAATGTTCCAAGAAGGAATAGCAAAAAACTGACAATTCAAATTTGATCAAAAACTACACATCCAAGGCTCAGCACCTGTGGCTCAACAGGCTAAGGCACCAGCCACAAACACCTGAGCTGGCGGGTTCAAATCCAGCCCGGTCCTGCCAAACAACAATGACGGCTGCAACCAAAAAATGGCCGGGTGTTGTGGCGGGCGCCTGTAGTCCCAGCTACTTGGGAGGCGGAGACAAGAGACTCACTTGAGCCCAATGGTTGCTGTGAGCTGTGATGCCATAGCACTCTATCCAGGGTGACAGCTTGAGGCTCTGTCTCAAAAAAAAAAAAAAACCCAAAAAACTACACATCCAAAACAGCCAAAATGTTGAAAAACAGACAGAAAAAAATGACATCACATACAAGGGAAACCCAGTAAGATTAACAGCTGATTTATCAGGAAAAAGAAAATGGAGACTA